>JAQIWE010001741.1:0-14867 GCA_034698565.1 Campodea plusiochaeta
ATGTTACTCTTTCCATTTTTAATGTCATTTTATATGTAAAAAACGTTTCTCTGGTGTCTCTAATCCGTAGTTCACCCTGAAATGTCATCAATGTTTTTGAATGGAATGTGCGTTCTGAACTGAGACAAACTATAACAAAATATTCATTTCCTTCTTCGGGATTAACATTGAAGTACCATTATAATAAAATGTGAAAAATAACCAAACTTACCTATTATTTCGCAGATTAGTGACTATTCAGTAGAAAGTAAACATCTCACAGAACAGAAAACATAAAAACACACTCATGACAAACACTTGTCACATTGTTTAAATGTTCCGCCATGTTGTTTTGGGCGTGCTTTAAAATTGAACATTTTCTCTGACATACTTTGTAAATTATGAAAAATAACTCAGTGGATAGTCATTATTGCAAAGTTTATTTGTTCTATATCGCATAGTAACCTAACAATGATTGTTACACTGTGGTAAAATGAATAAGATTTATTTATTTTGATTTTAATTTGAAGTCCCTCTGGTCTGAAGTGATAATCCTACACAATACACCAAGTTACCAAACGCGTGAAATATTTTGATGACGATGACGAAACAGTACCACGATTATTGTAAATAAACTTCATCCTAAATGAATAAAAACAGATTTGCACAGCAGTATGTTTTCTTTAAAAAAAAATCTTGTTTCTTTGTGTGAAAACAGCAGTTTTTGGTCAAAATAATATTCCGCTGTTCCCTGTATCATCCTGGCATAATATGCAACCAATCAACCTTTACTGCTCAACAGATTGCATACTTTGATGGAATTTCCATTCATTTTATTGATATTACATAATACATACAAGCATGATTTTATTGCTATTATAATTTTAATTGCTAAAGTCCGTTTCACGAGAATTATGAAAGTCGCGTTACTTTACTATTTTTTTTTTTACATTTTTCAAAATATAAAATTAAATTTACATGTCAGCTCATCCATTATCCAAGTAGCCTAACATTTGTAACATACAAATATGGACAGAATTACAGTGAATCCTCCAAAATCAAAAGTGGAGTATATCTCATGTAAAAATTCAATAGCAGCTACCAAAGAATGACAGATTACTAGGCCTATGTTAAAATTCTCATAATAATAATAATTTATTGTCATAACGAGAATTTCCCCTTTTCTTATAACAATTTTGGAACAATATTATATAATTGTGACACTTTTTTAATAATTACAATGAATAACATTTTCAATGGCCCACTGAGGTTTCACTTTTGAGAAAAAATGTCAAATTTTTTATCAAAATATAGCAAATCAACATTAAAAATATCCTGGAACAAACTTATAAGTGAAGAAACAGTGTCGGCAAGTGCTAATATTTTTAAGAAAATGTTAAAGACAAATTGATATTTATTCGAGGCAAAAGGGTCCAATACCCTAATCCTGATCTCCCATTATAGAACATTATTATTATATAAAAATGTTACAAAATATAAGTTACTTCTAAAAAATCTCATATATTATGTTGCTAAACTTTTATAAAACACGTGATTTTACAAGTGAAAATGACAAAAATTATGTTTACTTTAATTTGGTAAAACTTGAAGTATTCTTTCAATTCAAACCATTTCGTCGCTGTAGATCTGTAATAAGGTTCTAACTGCAACTTTCAAAGTTCCTCAGAAAAGTCAATTCAATATTGAAGAACATTTTCCTGGTATGAGTACATTAAAATAATATGTTATAAATTAAAAGTCAGTGTTTATAAGTTAAGATTATACCTGCAAAGCGAAATTAAATTTTAATCAATGGTTATTTAATTATAATTAATATTTAATTAGATAATCTTGCAGTTAGAACCTTACAGATATTATCAGAGTTAAAAATTTTGCAGCTAGAACCTTACAGACTTTACTAACTAATAACAGAATAACTAAGGTTTTATCACAGTAGGTTTATCGTGTTCAGGAAGATATTCTGAACCAGAAGTGTGAAGGGTATCTTCAGAATCTTCGCTAGAACTGCTTATTGTCCATTCTGTAGAACTTTAAACACTGACACTCTTTTCCAACGACGCCATTGGTTACTTGTGAATCACATGTGCATAACAACCGAAACTGATTGGCTGCTGAGCAGATAGAACCTTCCAGACTTTAATGTTAAGGAAGTAGTGCAGTTAGAACTATAAAGAACTACATGTGTACAGAGTAATAAGATCGACTGCACAATTTCCAATACCTCAGATTGAAGATATTTTCAAATAGAACTGTATAGAAGCAAAATATCATATTTTTTTTTTCAAAAGTGTTAGTTAGAACCTTACAGATCTACAGCGACGGCAAACTGCTGCTAGATTATACATCCCTCGGTTATAATAAAGGGAATGGAGTACTTCGAAAGGAATATATAGGGAAAATTTTAAAGGAAAATTCAGAAGAATATTTAACGAATTTACGAGTTTCTTTTACAACTGATGGGAATTTAATTAGATTAATATTATCTACGTATATTAGGAGGGGAGAGGGGAGTATTTTAATAGAATTCAGAAGTTTCCAATATGAAGTTATTTTCATACGGCTTTTTTTTTAAGTTTTAAAAGGAAACGGGTCGTAAAGTAATAGTTTTTTTATATATAAAAGTGAAATATAATAATTTCGATGGGATGGAAAATATACCACAACACTCCTTCATTATACTTTATTTCCTCGGCATGTTTCGAAATGTACATTTCATTTTCAAGACGATCTCAAAAAATATGAAACTTTACGATATATTTAAATAATAATAAATCACGCACGATGACATAAATTTTCCGTTTACCAGTTTTCTGTTATAAATCTAAAACAAATTTCATTGATATCTTAACTATATATAAATTCTATCCTGCCACTTGAAACTTTATCAATTCTCCCTTACAGCTCAAACTTTCCTGTTCTCCTAAAACTATTACAAAAAGCACAAAAAATCATCTTTGGAAAACTTTTAAGTTTGAAAAAAAAAAAAAAAAAAAAAAAATCTTTTTGGATACAAATTTTAAGAGTTTTTATATTAACAATTTACTTTTTGAAGCATTTTTTTTCTCTTTAAATTAAACCAATTAATAATAATTTCAGGAAAATAGAGAAATAAATCAACAACATTTAACAGAGGAATGGCTATTATTCAAAAGTTTGATGATTCCATATAATAATTTCAGGGTTCAGATCTACTAAGATTAGTGTTATCCGCAGCTAAATTGACTTTTCTGATATAACATAATATTAGTCTTCTTAATAACTCATGTTATTTTTCTTACCTCTCAAAAATCATCGGTTGTAAGTTATAGATATTCACCTTAGAAAATGCAAGAAAATAAGCTGTAAGGTAGCGGAGCAAGCGTGGTCCAAAATAAGACAACTGCTGATATATGAATAAAATTATTAATTTGCATTATTTTTAAGTTAGTTTTGCGTGGAAAATTTTTCACGCATTTTTTTTTTTGATAGAAATATCTCTTGATCCGTTGGGTAAAAAAATGTCAGACTTTTTGCAATTTTTTTTTAATAATATAAGGTACAAGAAAATCTCAGAAAACCGGAAATTCATTTGTTTTTTCACTTTAAATTAGACCAAATAATAATAATTTCTGGATTCAGATTTATATAATTAAGGATGAGTTTTTTTTTTCAAATGCATTTAATATTTAATTTAATGTTTTTCTATTACAGGTGTTCTCACTGTGTAAAGCTAATGAAAGTTCAGCTTTATAAAACATTGAGCCCTTTTTATCACATGTTATCATAATCAAAAACCAATAAAAATCTCTTATCAGCATATAATTATTTTATCGTATATTTTTTCCATTGATAATTATTGTTTAGGTGATCTTGCTCTATTTTTTATATGATTTTTCATCTCACAAAGGAATAATAAGGATTATTATTATTATTATCATTATTTAAATTGTCATCATAATACGTGGAAATCGCGAAACAATAAAATTTCAATAAAAATAATTTTATTAGTATTGATACTAAAAAAAGCTACCTGCACTTTACTTATCGGAAATTAAAATTTTGTGTTTTATAAAATAAAATAAATTATTTAAATATAAGCCTATACATCACATTTATATAATACTATACACTATTACGCCGTTTATAAATACGAGATAAATGAAAAATTCCTCCTATAAATATCAAAATACGTAGTTATTACAATGTATTGCATTTTTTAAAATTGAAATAATATTCGAAGAAGCCTTTTTAAATTACCATCTGCTCAAGCGAGTTTTGCCCTTTTGTATGATAACAGTCTATTTCCTGTTTGAATGTTCCGAAATGGTGATTTCAAGCTTCCCGCTCCTTTTAATTCCCAATAAGCTCACCAGTTGGCGACCTGATTAGTGAAAACATCCGACTGTAGGAGCTCTGTCTTTCGCGTCCGTATGCAAGAACTTTTTGCGACATTTGTTTTAAATATTACAAGTTCAAAATGGCAGAAACCTTTTAAAATGTGAAAGTTAAGTTTGTTTGTGATGTTTACGAACTTTTGTTCGAGTTAATAACGCCAATTTCGATGGATGAAGCTGAAGAATACTACACAACTTCGGGTACTCCGTTGTTTTCTGAACCGATTCGACTTCGATCGGAAGCTGAGGACCTAACGACTCAACGAATTCGGAGTGCATTAGGTAGTTATGATAATGTGAAACATATATTCTCAGATGAAACTATAAGTAAAAGACTAATTGGTGTAGATCAGCAGCCTGCAACCCCTGCACCTAGCAGGGTCACCCATGACCCACCTGAGTTCCCTGTGGCGCCACCTGTCTCACAACCTCATAGTAATGAATTTTTAATACCCAGACATCGTGGGTTTCATGAACCTTTACATCAAGATAGGCCTTACATCAGTAATTCTAGGCATAACACAGCAGCACATCATCCTCATTTTAATGATAAAAATCATGAACGAGGTCATAGTAATAGTACAAAAAGTGATATTCCGCAACTTCCAAATGGTGGGAACTATGGCGCTGGAGGCTGTAGAAGACCTATGCGGCCACAGAAAACGTCAACACACTCGCAACTGCCTCCTTCACATATTAAACCTCCCCCAGTTCAGAAACCTCCTCCCGCCCCTCCTGTGAAGCCTCCAGTTGATCATCCCGATTTAGAAAACATTTTTCAAGAAATGAAGTTGCCAGATTTACTCACAAATATCACAACTCCAATCAAATTATCAGAAGCAAATAAGTTCACTTATCCAGGTATGTCAAAATCATCATCACAGTCTCAAGCGACTTCGAAAGAACAAAAAGGAGCGAGTGGTAGTTCTTCCAGAAATAATGAACAAAGTTCGTATCAGCAAACGAAAATAACTGAATCAACTGATAGCAGCTCGTCCGAGACGAATGCAAGTGGAAGTAGTAGTGAAGGAACGAGTACCGATACAGAACACGAGTCACCAGCGCAAAGTCCCAAAGCAACTGAAACAAGGTGGGATTTAGGATCGTTTTTGGAACCTAAAAAAGAAACTGGTGATGAAAAAGATGGGAAATCTGATCCATGGCAGTTGTCCGGAGGTCCAAGTGTGTTTGCAACGCCTAGAAATTGTTATAGTTCTGAAGAACCTACGCCTCTACCTAAAGTACCACCATTGTTGTCGCCTGTTGATTCAAAAGATGATAGAAGACCGCCACATCGAGAAGCGAGTAAAGGGAGGCAGAAAAATAATGATGTTGTACCGAAAATATTGTCTGATTCCGATCACAATAAATCACCACCACCTGTAGTGACATCAAGTGAAGATGAAGTGTCAAAACCTATTATTAAACCAGCAAAATTAACTTCAAAATCAGACACCAGAGATCGCCGCAGTAGTAACTCATCACGAAGCACAACTCGCTCAACGAAAGACAAGCGAAAGAAAGTTCGTTCTTCACGTCAGGCTTTATCAGATTCAGATGACAGCGACGTTGAAACAGTTGTACAGAAAAAGAAGTTACCACCACCACCGAAGAAAAAAGAAAGTAAAACGAACAGTAGACATTCTAAACGACATGTCACATTACCAGCCCCTCCTGTCGAGAAAAAGAAACCAATTTTGTCCTCAGATAGTGATGAAGCACCACCAGTTCCCATTGTTACTGCACCAAAGAAAAGAGGTAGGAAACCATCTGCATCACCAGCGAAGGCAAAAGCAGCGCCAAAACCTAGTGCTATGGATAAACGAAAGGAAGCGTGGTCATCCGATTCTGATAGTAATTCCGACACTAATATTGAGAAACGGAAGAAGATACCGCCTCCGAAGGACGAAAGTCCCCCTAAGCTCGATACTGAAGCGAAACTTACTCAAGATAGAAATAAAAGTGCGACTATTTCGAGGTTATTTCTTCCGAAACATAAACGTACTAATGCCGATAAGACGCCGAGGTCTGAAGAGATTAAGACGCCTATTGATTCAAATGAACGTTATAATGTGAGAACGCCAGCAGATAGTAGTGAAAGGTTGTTAAAGACTCCAGTTGATACCGTCGGTGAAAGGTTTATAAAAACGCCAATCGATACCAGCGATAATGTGAATTATAATATAACAACACCTATCGATACCAGTGATCGGTTTATGAAAACGCCAACAGACGAATGCTTCGATCCAAAAACTGTTGAAGTTCATGATATTGTTGTGAAAGAAAATGTTCGTATGACACCTAAAGAAAAGAAAGAGACGCCCGTTCGAACAACAAATGAACGTAGTCCTCGAAGGAAACCTGTTAAGCAGCGACATCGAAAAGAAAGCGGCCAAATTGAAGCTCCGGTTGTGAAATGGAAAGGTGCCGTTCCGAGTATACTTTGTCAAGTTATTGCCAGGAGACTTAGAAGAGTTCCCACTAAAAATGGGAAGAAAGACATTACTAAAGTACAAAAAGACGATCCGATTGATAAAAAACTTTTATTAAAACCTCCTGATGCGCCGCGAGAAAGATCGAAATCTCCACAAGTGATAGACAATTTGAATAATAATCGCAGAAACAGTATTGCTTCCTTGTCAAGTGTTTCGAGTGAATCTAGTTCGTTTTCTGACAGCAAAAAGAATGTGAAGAAAAGTGACGAGCCGGTAGAAAACTCTCGAAAACGGAAAGCTCAAAAAGACACTAACGCAAAAGGTAATAAACGAAAACGAAGAGATTCATCTGGTAGTTATAGCGATTCAGTTCCTGTTGATAATAATGTTACCAATGATGATTCTCCTGATACAAATTCCGCTCCGATATTCTTCAGTTATTACCAACGAGGTCAAATGTACGATACTGAAGATACTGATAAAGATGTCTACCTAACGGAAGCCAAAAAACTTAAACATTGTGCTGACAAAGAAACTGATAACCTAGCGCAAGCTCTCACGTACTTAGAAGCTGTTTTGTACTTTATACTCACTGGGTCTGCCATGGAAAGAGATCGAGTTACCGAGAAATCAGCTTTCACCATGTACAAAGATACGTTACGAATTATTAACTACATTTCTACAACGTGTCGCGGTCAAGCAATGAAAATACCAAGTCATTTCATCGTTGATCCGAAGTACGCACCACTGATGCGAATTATGCACGTACTTAGCTTACGTTGCCAGTCAATTATGTACTTTAAATTATTCACAATGCGGCACGTCGAAGCAAAAGATTTCGCCAAAATCGCAACGGAGTACTACCACAAATATATGTTAGCACAACCGAATAATCAGCAAGTCGAAGCGACACATTTACAATCGTATAATAACCGAACAGCGAGTACGCCTTCGCCGGTATCGCCGTCGTTATACCTTCCTGTCGCGTCAGTTAGTAGCCAATCCTCGGGTTACAGCAGTGGCGAACTCGCGACCAATAAACAAGTCGGGTACACACCTCCAAGAAATACCCAGCAACCAAATAGTTCCGCGATGCAAGCGCCATACGTTTCCGTGCCCGTGCAAATACACACCACGAACCAGACTTTACTCCGGTATTACGGTTTTGTACACGAGAGCATTAACCTATGGGATGAAGGTGACCGGTTAGTGGACAATACGTGCACCAGAGACTTCATGATTAATATCGAACGAACGTGCGGACTTTTAACGTTACATAGTACGTTACACGAACTCGTTTGTTACGTGAAATGCGGTGTGCAAAGACTCAAGGATATGTATTACGGCTCGAGAAGGGACCCACCTCAATAAGAAATTGTGTGACGGTTCCCCAAAGATTATTTTGCTGTGATTTTTTGTACTTTATTTAAATTAAATTCTCGTATGGATCTGTTCATCTTTAGACTGTTACGTTTTAATTCTTAATAATTCGTTTTAAATAGAACTTTATATTTATTTTACTGATGGACTTACAATTTGTTAGTGTGCTCAGAGCTATGTGAAAAGACTGTGATAATCAATTGGAATCATTTGGAAGATGGAAAAAACTGAATAAGGTAAGAAAAGTTTGCATGAAAAAAGTATTTTTAAACTAGGTTTTATGCTGTGAAATGTGTTTTAAAACTTATTGTCATTGAAATTTAATGTGAAAGCATACTGTAACAACAATTTGTTTTCAGTCAGAAATTAACATACTTAGCATATTGATATTTATCAAGTTGCAAGGGTACATTATTAGTCAATATCAAACTTTTTTATTTTTGACTACACAGAACATGGGATCACCGAAGTACAGTACAGAAACTTGTAATTTCAAACAATGAATCTGTTTAAAAAAAGTTTCTGAACTTGGATGCCAAAATGGCAACGAACAGGTTTTCTTTGTTGCCAAATTCTATTACTTGGTTGCCATTTTACAAACTGTAAATAACTTGCGGTATTTAAGTCTTAAAAGTGTAAAAATATAATTTTATTTTATAGTAATATTTCAATACTGTGAATAGTTATAGCCTAAATTGAATTAACATGTTTGCAATGTTATTCTGTCTGTCAAAAACAATGTTTTTATAGTTCGCTCCCCTAATGCTATTTTTTAGAAAAAAATAGCATTAGGATGGTAGGCCTAAGTAATTAAACTATTTTTAAAATAAATTTAGTACATATTCCACTGGTTTTTCTGATATTCTTTTTAAAACATACAAGTTTAGTAATATCAGAACGTAATTTTACAGTGTGTTCTGATATATTACTAACTTGTAACTTTATTTACTGACAAGTAGAGATAATATTCAATAAACAATTTAAGAAACTCCAGAAAAATTTTCAATCCGAAACTATCCTTTGAAAGAGCAGAAAAAGATGATTCCAATGGTGTATAATATGACGGTTTTCGAACCTTTCACGAAACCCTATTTGGTTGCCAAAAATGGCAACCACTTTTACTTACTACCACTTTAAACACTGCAATCAAGGATACTTTGAATAATGTTATAAGCTTAATGAATCAAATCATAGGCCTACTAAGCCTCCTAGGTCAATTTGCTTCAAACTTTGTAAAGTTATAATTATAATTCATTTGAAAAGGATCATTTTGTTCAAAATTACACAATTCAATGATCAAAAATTAAAAAAAATTAATTGTTGAGCAATGAGCATTATGAATATTGTTATAATTATTGAAACATTGTTCTGTTGTTTCTGAGACTTGTTGTAGATTTATACCACACAACCATTAAAAAGTATTTTAACTTAGACTAGAACTTGCAATACCTGAGTGGTTTTTCAATACCGGTATTTCGATATTCAGATAGTGTAATACCAGGATCCCGGTTTTACTGTTTTTAGTGAATTAGAATACGTTTTTTAAAAGAAAATGTGGGGAAAACTCCAGAAAACGGACACTCTATCAAACTATTTTAACTTTAAAGTGTCGGAATGTTCACTTGGTCCCCAATAGACTGTGGACGTGCTGAGATAAAAAAATATGAACGTTTTAATTTTCAAAATCATGAGATTTCTGTGATTTTTAAGAATAAAATGAATAATAAACGACTAAAAATTATGAAAAAAGTGACTTAGCTGTATTTTATATTGAAATACCATTATTTTGATGATCGTAATACCGGTATTTCGGTATCGCTATTTTTGAGGAAATAGGTCTACCGGTATTTCAAGATACCGGCATCCTGGGATTGCAAGCCCTAACTTAGACCAAGAGTAAGATTATACATTTTGAGCACATTAAAATTTTAAATCTAGGCTTATTGAGTCTATTTTAAAATCAATCTCTTGATCTCAGTCAAATAAAAAAAATTCAAACATTCTTTAGGCCTGGTTAACATTTTATGATAAATTATTTCATTACAAATTGAACGTGGAATTTATTTAGAAATGTCACTTTTATAGGACTAACCTGCCTTTGGCTCTTCAGTTTTTATTAAACTTGTTACATATTTCAAATTATTGTAGACCCCTATAAATCTAAAGTTAACCTTTTCAATTTCATGGGAAAGTCCTCAGAGGATACTCCCAATTTGCAATGGAATTTTTTTCTTATATTTTGGTCCCGGGGTGGTATTAGATGTTATAGCCTACATGATAATCAGATTAGCAAAATCTTTTGCGTTTTTCAATTTTACAAAGATTAGGCCTATTCTGTTTAACTTAATTAGGTAGGATATACATGCACTTTATCAATAAAGGTAGGCCTACTTCCCTCCTTAAAATTACAAATGTTTTTGCAGACATGGGTTCTGAGGAGATCTCTTATTCATTCAAGTACACTATTTTCCTCCTTTCCAATTTCCTAAAGTTATTATTTCAAGTTAGTTTAGGTGCGGTTTGGTCAGGTTTAGTTAGGTTAGGTTAATTTATTGCATCAGGTAGGTCAATCTTCATTCTCTGATAGGTCAATCTCCATTTTCGGATAGGTCAGTCTCCATTCTTGGAAAGGTCAACCTCCATTCTTTGTTAGGTCAATCTACATTCTCAGATAGCTAAGATAGGTCAATCTCCAGTCTGGGAGGTCGAGGTCTCAAAAACCCAAAATCTCTATTAAAGTGCATTTTTACTTTTAATTTATTTAAATAGACTCTTAAAACTTGTATCCTGAAAAATTTTGTTTATATTGATAACAGTACATTGTACATTACAAACTACATAAATTGAAAGTGAAAAACATTAATAATAATTTTAATATCTGACCTAGGTCTAGATAACTTATAATTTTTAAAAACACACTAGGCTTACAGTAATATTTTCAATGTTTTTTTTAAATAAGACAATCACAGTGTGTTCAGGCACTCTGATTGTCTTCAAAATTTAAAAGTTCTTGATTTTTAATGTAAAAAAATAATTGGAAATATTATGAAGTAGGTCTAACTTGGAAATTCATTACCAGTACACAGTGAGTGAATGCAATATGTAAATTATAATAATTCTATTTGTGGGGAATTCAAGGTTATTTAAGGACAGGTTAGTTAGGAATTTTATTAACTGTTCTCTCTACTGCTCTTTACAACTAGGCCTATACAGTTTTTATAATTTTATGATTTGAAACTAATATTGGATCAACAAAGAGCTTTGCGTAAGAAACTTGCTGATATTTTTTGGTTTCACAAAATTTAAATGAATAATTATTTTTGTATAAGCTAATTTAGATTTTAAAAGTAGGTCTAAAATATTTGGAGCGGATTGATTTGATGAGAACTCAACCTATGATAGTAGACCTAATTACAGGTTAAAGGAAAACAGGCTCTTAAAATTTCATTAAAGGGACTGGACAGCGAAATAGATTTTCTTTAATATGCTCGTACGGAGATTAAGTGACGTATTCATGTTTAAGATACTTCTTGGGTCTGGCCACTTATATGAAACAAACTAATTAGCTTCAGGACATTTCGCCTTTATTAATAAAAAGGCTTTATCAACTGTACAATAAAAGTTTGAAGAAATTCGCAAAATACAAGATGTGATAAAGCCTTTTTATTAATGAAGGTGAAACGTTCTGAAGCTAATTAGTTTGTTTCATATAAGTGGCCAGACCCAAGAAGTATCTTAAACTGGAATTACTATTTCATATCTCATTCGATATTGTTTCATTTTAAATGACGCAAATAAAATTTTTATGAACCCAATTTACATAAGCATTCCTCATAAAGTTTTATTTTTAGATTTTGTTAAAATGACAAAATACAAATTCATGCTATAATTGCTGTTAAATTGTCCCAAAACCCACTCAGAAACTGATTAAACACCCATTAAACTACTTTCATCTACAAAGTACTCCATTTTAATTCACTAAACTAAACCCATTCCATTTCACATTACCTTTTCAACAACCACTACCAACTTTACCGTAATAAAACCTCCAACTTTTTCCACCTTACAAGAAATTTAATTCCTTCTAAACGGTCCGCCATTTTGTTCCAACTTCCGCCATATTTGGCGGTATCTGTAATTTCCAAGAGATTTGCTACCTGAAAAGTTGTCTTATTACTTATCCCTTGCGAGATATTAAAAGAGGAGATTAACTCGGTCGAAAAGAGGATCACGGCTCAAACTTAAACCATCTTAGTAACAACACTGGTAAACATGGGGATTAAAATGGCGGGAAATAAAAGTAGGTAGCAGAGACAACTAGCGGGAGAAATTGGAAGTTGATCGTTAACGGTTTCATGTGATTGCTTGACTTATAAAAGTATTTTAGCTGTTTTGAAGATATCATAGTTCATTCTATGAAACTCGAAATGAAACAGCGTAATTATTATGAAACTCGTAAACCCGTTAAATAGTAAATTCTATTCTTTACTGTTACGACCTACTTTAAATAGAATGTTTTCAATATTGAATCAGCAAACTTTCGAATAATAGCCATTCCTTCGTTAAATGCTGTTGATTTATTTCTCTATCTTAACATGTTTCAAGGCAATACACCTCATCTTCAAAAGTTAACACATCTAAAAACGAAAAGTTGAAAATTACTGTACAATTACATAATACTAAAATACAATATACTTACAAAAATAAAAATAAAAATGTGTAATCATATCCGAAGATTACATACAATTAACTGTGAAAATAAGAAAAATGGGGAAATATTTTTACTGTTGACCAATAGAACCATTTAGGCGTGCAAGCTGAAGAAGGACCATGTAATAAATTAAAATTGTTTTTTTTTTTAATTTCAAGGGATTCTAAAAAGTTTAGCTGACGGACATCAATGTTTTCAATTGTACTTCTTCTAGGAATCATTGGTGTCATTTGAAATTTGTTTCTCTTCTGTCCTAAAAAGGAGAATTTGTTATCTCATTGCAATTATCCTCAAGCTACTGAAACTGCAGTACAAAAAATGATTTTTAAGAGTTTATATCAATATCATTCTTCAAGTATAGTATAATTTCAGAAATTTAAATATATATATATTTTCACAATGCATGATCTCGAAGGTTTAAAGTAAAATGTAATTCAAGGAAGTTGATATATCAGATTTACTTACATTAAGGAAAAAATAAACTAAAATTTTAAATTATTTATGTTTTGAAGAAGAAAAAGTCATAAAAAATTAAGCTATACAGGCAAATTTAATCGATATAGGACAGTTACTTCTTTCCTAACTTGAATATGGCAGTGTGTCAAATAATTGTACACTCAAAGCAGCATGAAATACTTAAAATGTTTTTTTTTTTAAGAAAAAAAACTATTAATATAGATAGAAACTATAGTGACTTAATTTGTTAAGTTGAAAGATTTGGGGTATTAGTCACCAAGGAATAGACATGGTATAAGACAGCCGTTTCGCCTCTTAAAAGCTCATCAGTTATACTTGTTCGACAAATTAAGTCTCTATAGTTTCTATCTACATTAACATATACCTTAGGGGGGATACCAGAAACTAAAACAGGAAATGTTAGCTAAAAATGTTAGCTTTTACATGATAGTTTTATACTATCATTTTCTAACAATGTAAAGCAGGAATGATGAGTGATACACATAATGTCACATCAATCCTCGGACAAGTATAACTGATGAGCATTTAAGAGGCGAAACAGCTGTATCATACCATGTCTATATTCCTTGTAAATGAATTCTAATACTTTACTAGTATAATCCCATTCACTACTAGTACTATACAGAATATAAATATATGAAACAGAAGTTTCTAGTTCAAAATATTATTTCTTTACACTTTTTTTTCACTAGTAAGGTTAATTCAGTTAAAAATAATTCAGTCTCTCCGAAAATATAACTTAACGGTGTTCTTAATCAGAAATGCCTTAAAGTAAATTGTTTTGAAAATATATACACAACACATATATATTATATACTATAGTTCAGATATCGTTTAAGGCATTTCGAGAGCTAAACGATGTTGATTTTCTACATATTTAACTTTCATACTTGTAGCGTCGATCCCTGAGGCTTTCAGTAAGGCTGAGTATATGTCACTCTAGATGGCAATTATAAACTATTTCTGGCGACTATTTATGTAAACTTTATACTGTTATATAAGATATTAAAATTTTATTTATTTTCATTAAACCTTGTTTGAGTTTTTTAATTATATCTTATGCTGTAGTATTCCATTCTGTAGTAAATATAACTGAAAGAAGCAATTTTAAAGATTAAATATTTTTTTTCTTTTTTTTCCCCTCCTTCTTTGATTTTTCAATTGTCTTGAAAATGACATTTAAAAAGCGGCAAACTACAACATTTTTTAAATATGAACTTCCGGAATAGATCATAATTAGAGAGAGAGAATACATGTTTTAAATAGAGTGTTTTGAGTTATATATCCGAATAAAACAGCAATTTCTGTCAATTTACTGCTTTTATCAAGACTAAAAAATAAAAAAGACTAAAAAACGTTTTAGTCTAAAAAAGACTAAAAAGAGAGAATACATGTTTATTTACATACTCTGTTTATAGTAAGTTGACAGATGCCACAGAATAACAATATGAAATTAATTGCAATAAAATATTTTCAGATTTTTGTTTTGGA
>JAQIWE010001742.1:0-14848 GCA_034698565.1 Campodea plusiochaeta
CTTTCTATACACCATGCACGGCCATTTTGGATTAGTTGAACCACCAGGATCGCTTTGCGTGCAATAGGCGAATTTACGCTATAAATTTGTAACCGACTATGATTTCACTTTGATAATTATTCTTTTATTATATATTATATAGAGATAGGTTAAGAAAGCGGTTGATGAAAATATATTAGAACAGAAATTTAAATTGCATTGCTTCACTTGGATAGAACCTGATGTAAATAATGGACTTTACGTTAGCAAGTTGCATTATCTCCTTTTTCTTACGAATATTTGAACGTGGGGCCAGGATGGAAATCCTGTCAAGAAAACTCCACAAAAGAACAACAACATAATACTGAGACTTGATGAATGGGAGGTTACACATATTAATGCTATCACAACATAGGTCATTATAGCCTTAATTATGCCTTAGAATTTAGAAATGCTGAGAGATAACTAGAAGTGCTTGTTACTGTTTCTTCCGTGTTTCTATGCAAGCATTGCTTATGCAGGAATATGAATTGTGTATACAAAAAATATGGTTTTATCCATTCAAAAGTTACTAAGTTTAAATAGGGTCTACTGTGTTACTGCATGGGTGAGTTCCTTTAGTATTTACAAGATACTTTAACACGAGTTTTGCAGGTTACACGAAGTAACTCCATGCGTACAAGGGAACAACATTCGTAAAAATGACTAAAAAAAGAGAAATAAACATAAGATTTTCATTGAATATGTAATAGCTGCTGTAAAAGACATACGATCAAAGGTCAATTACGAAAATGTAAACCAGGTCGATTACGTAAATTCTAAAATATATTTTATTCACAGTACATTTGAAGATAGTTCCCCACATAAGAAATTAGAATGGTTGAAATTGACATAAAGTAGGGGCTATAACTGACTAACTAGGATAATAAAAATTGTGGTTCATAAAAATAACTATGATATAGCAGAGAAATGTTATGTTTTTCAGTTCAAAATAAACTAAGAATCTGACTAAGATTTATGGGATTCTTTATCCTTCATTTTCAAACAAGACAAAATGACCCAATGAGATTAATCTTAAACGAGGCAAGGATATATTATTTGTACAGTAATGTTAAAGTAGTAATGTATAATGATAATTCATTTGCTTACTTGTAACGACACTAGATGTTACTTTACGAAATAAGAGGAAATATCAGTTTCAATTCCTGCTCTAAACTCTCATAACTTTGACAATTATTCATTTGTTATATATTATATAGATAGATGATAGCGAAGCGGTTGATGAAAATATATTAGTACAATAATTTAAATAAAACTCTAAATAAATGGTAGACTTTATATTAGCAAGCTGTCTTCCAGGAATCATTGACTTACTAATATTTGAACGTGGTGTCAGGATAGAAAAGTCCTGTCAAGAAAACTCCACAAAACAAATCATGATACTGAAACATGGTAAAGTTATGAGTCCACATAGTTAAAGTTATGAGTCCACACAGGTTAATGTCATCACAACATAGCTTATTATGTTACATCTCAGTGTTTAATATGAGCTTTGGATATTCTATACGTGGTAACTCAAGGGAAGAACATTTATAAATGGAAATTAATAAAAAACGAGAAAAAACATCAGATTTGATCAGCTGTGTCAGTTTCCAGGGCATGTTGAAAATAAAATAATAATAATTCATTTGGTTATTTTTAACGTCACTAGATGTCACTCTACGCAGCAAAAGAAAATAATATCAGTTTTTTTAGGTACCGTAACTCGACAATTAATGTTATAATTTTATATACCACGATAACATTACTTTGATAATTATTCTTTTATTATAAATTATATGGAAAGAGGGTAGCAAACAGGTAGATGAAAATATATTACCAAAATAATTAAAATAATATTGATTCACTTAGATTGAGCCCTGTGTAAATAACCGACTTCAAATTGATTAGTTGTAAACGAAGAGATGAAATTCATATTTTTTTACGTGCAGTCAGAATACAAGTCTTGTCAAGAAAACCCCACAAAACAAAACATGATATTGATGAAGTGATGATGAGGAAATCACACAGGTTAATATTATCAGCACAACATAGCTTATTACCGATAAATAATACTGACTTCATATTCTAGGTCTAAATCATATTATGATGTTACCTAGATGATAATTTTCTAATCTTCTTTTATTTACAAATATCAATTACTTTAAACACGTTTAATAAAGAATTTAAATCAGGACATAATTATTTAAAAAAAAATTGTATTTACTGGCAATCAGAAAGATAGCATAGATATCACTACACTACAAACTAAAATCAAGACAACACTCATCATACTATCCTATACAATGATTCATTGGAACCAATACTTCTATTATCTCTGTTTAAATCGAACTGACCCAACCGAAGAAAACTCCTTGATGCTGGTGACCACTCCACAATAAATTAATTGCCTATCCGACAGCCATCTTTTACTTTCCTGTTCGCACAACGAATCCGTAACACTAAAGTACACCAAACTTCACGGACACAAGTGCCATTTTAGCAGTTATCAGGAATAAAATATTTTCGTCTCATTTGGCGATAACTTTCAAACCAAGAAAAAAGGTCTGATGATGGGCAAGAACTCGTCTTATACTATCTTTTTTGAATCCCTCGTACAAGCAATTTAGGCATATTACCGTTCCTTCCACCCTGGAGACTTCTAGCAGAACGAAAAAGATCTGGACAATGAGGCGTAAGCGAAAAAAGGATTCCTAAATCTTCGCCGATAATTTATTACAAGAACTATATGAAGTGCAAAGTGCCAGCTTGCGTTAAGAACACTTCTTTTTGTGAAAGAAACCCCAAACACTGAAGCTATATGAGGATTATACCTTATTGTGAAAATGGGGAAAAGATTTCTTCGCTTCAATGGGTTAACAATGGGAGAGAATTAGTTCTTTCAACTTTTGTCAAAGGAGGAGGGAGAATTAATAAATTTTCGCGGGTTTAAGGAATATAAATCATATTTCATTGTATAGAATTTATTTAAGTTATTTTGATTTTTTTTTTTTTTTTTCATTACATCAAACAGTGATCATTGTTTTTATTAAATTCGATCAGATATCATTTTTATTAAAGTAGCTTTATAGAAATTATAAAATATATAAGTTCATAAATTTTGAGTGTATGATACCAGGAAAATTTTGGAATATATTTTTGCTTTCGTGTTTGATCAGCTGTATGGCGTAACGATATGTTAAACAAAGTTTCACAAACAACATTAACTTACTAATTTTCTCTTTTAGTTTAGAAATTAAAAACATTTGTTACAACTGCACTAATAACAAAATATAATGGTAATTTATTGCCTGTTGATGTGCATTGAAGAGTATATATTCTTAAACCATTTTTTATTAGATATGTATAATTTTTCAGTAAAATGCTTGAAAAGAATATATTTCTTGAATTTAATCAATTTGTAAAAGATTATTGTATATATTGTTTTATAGGCTAGCAACCTTCAAATAAACTTTTATTTGATATCCTTAAACCGAAAAGTTTTTTATATTCATATTTAGAAACTGTTTCTGCTGGTCAAAACATCAAATAAACTAGTTAGATTTTCATACATTAAAAATGCCAAACACTATGAAGATTACATTCGCATGAAGCAATCTGTTTACTAATTAATTTTGCTATTGAAAGCTCAAAGTAACTTTTTCTTCTTTGTCTATAACAGCATCTGCTTCAAATCCAAACAAACAAATAATGTTAAAAGTTCAGATTGATCGGTCGAATACCTTGTTTACTTTATTTCCCTTTTGTTGTTACAAAAAATAATACATCTCTAAGTTTTATGAAATTCAGAAATGAAAGTACAGTTTCATAATTCTGAAATACGGATATACCGTGTTATTTATAATCTCTCCTAAATAGCAAATTTTCCGTTCTTCTTAATAAGATGGATATAAAGTTTTGAAATATTCATATGTTAAAAGCTTTCATCAAAATAGGTATAACACGTGTTTATGTATAAATAATAATCAGGAGTATATATACATAATGACAATACTGATGTTAGAAATCATTTCAGTTTACTTCTACTATACAATACATGAAAGAAATAGAAAGAGAAATAGTCTTCCAGGAATCACCCATAATATTATGTTGTTCAGTGTGATAATATTTACATTAACTTTGTGAGATTGACCAGTATTTGATATTCTTAGTAAACAACAAAGAAGCTATGGATTTATGGAGATAAAACAACTTTGAACAGTAACACATTGTAGAGATCTATACGGTATATTCCGACAATTCAACGCAAACACTTCAGCGCACTATAATTCAGCGTACTGCAACGCAATGCAGCAACCATACTGGCCAAACTCAGAAAACCAACCTGCATACACCTAATCTGACCTGACCTGTCCCAAACCGACCATAACCTAACAAAAACCAGCACCATAAAGGCAACATACTTATTTGAGGAATGTTCTGATCCAATCAGTTCTTCTCCAAGACATAAATACCATCCACACCTTCACCAATTAACTTAGAGAAGAAAAAGCAACTGAAAAAGAACGAAAGAAACAGCAAGTATTTGTGAGCTACGACTGGAACGCACAATCATCAAAAAGTCTTTCATTAACTTAATAGTTCCACAACTTGTTTCCTTTTTTAACTCTTTCAACTGAGGACGTAGTTAAGTCGTCTTTTTCTTTTGAGTTTGTCTTTCTTTTGTTTGCCGAATGTATACGTGCGCATGCTGAACATAAGCGTGTGGAAGAAGGTAACAATTTATGAAGCTTTAGAATACTTTGGGTAAGTTTGAAGAAGTGAGTAAACTGCCTCACTACAGCACGTCTTCTCTACATGTTGTGGAGTTATTCTCTATTTGTACTCTTCAACTACCACTTTTTTCTACTTCGAGCGTTTTCCAGAAGAAAAAAGTTTTTTTGTTCTTTTTTTCTCTCTTTTTCTCTCTCCCGTACATATATTTTATGTACAATATATATTGCAGAAGCTTTGTTAAATGACTCCTTTTGTACGGGTCAGTAAATTGTATTCTAGACAGTTCTTTATATTGATTTTATTTATTTAGTTATCAAAATCATGACTTTATTTTAAAATACAAACTTTATTTACTATAGGATATATTTTTCTCATTTTATTTTAATAGAATAATTTGTTGAACGATACAAAAGACAAAATAGGCTGTGTTACTTACAAGCAAGACAGACATCGCAGAATTTTGTTTTATGATACTGACAGGTTATTTTCATCTGCTGGTAAATTCAAATATATCATATAAATATTATATACAATAATAGTAAGACCATCAACTTACTTATCAAATTTTGGAATAGCAACGAAAGAATACTGTATTTAAATGTATCTAACATAATTCTGCAATTATATAGATTAAAATACAATAAATTATTTATTTTATTTCCTTTACGTTCAGCGGTTTTGTTTTCAGATGATTTTGTATTTTTTTACATGGTATTGGATGGAGTGTCTGGGATATTCCATTAATTACTGCCTTTTCTAATGTTCAGAACTGCAAAACGACAACAGAAATTCCTCAATGTAATGCAACACTATATGTACATTTGAAAAACTGGATTCTAAGTATTACTGATATACAGTCGCCATGCTGCTGTGAAAGGGTGTCAAAACAATAATATTGTTTATTGAATTTTCAAATAAAAGGAATAGTTATACATACCTCCATTTAGTTATCTAACAACCTTCAGTAATATAGTTAATTTTCCTGTATTGTATACCATACTGCTCTTATTATCTCCACAAAAAATGTTAAGTCATGTTTTGTGACGTAGCTCATTCATTTTTCTGAATATCCTTCAAGCCAGAAAAAATACCATCACTCTTTTTCCTAAATACATCTTTCAAATTAATGCAGCACAGATGCTCCTTACACCGAATTGTCCTCTGGTATTTTGCAAGTCACTGTGTAACAATATGTTATTCATACAATAATGGTCTCATGCCCTATTCCAATTAGGACATTTTTTACACTTCATTGCTTCTAAAACATATAAGCTTTTTTGTGTAACAAGAAGGTGTGGGACTGGAATAATTTGGTAAGAAATAGATATAAACTTTTTCATCATGCTCAATTTTCTGGTAAAATTATCTTTGAAGCTTACATCTTCAAATTCAAAAACGGCAAAATATTGTGAATCAATTAATACACTTAAAATCGAAAATTTCACTTAAATAGTGAAAATAAACGGCTATAAAAACACGAAAAAAATGCCGGTACTATAAGACTTGGCAGGAATATACAAAAAGTTGTGCCAACTTTTGTGAGAATTAATGTGCTAATGAAGACTATAAGGATAGAGTGAGGCGCCACTTGAACTGTCTTCTAAGGCGGTAAGAGAAACGGCAGGACACCACAGGAGCTGTTCCATGTCACAAAAACTCCAATGTTACTCGACTGACTTTGTTAATCAAGAAAAGATTGGATAGAAAAAGGTCTTTGAATGGGCCATCATAGTAGCGAAAAAGTTTGGTCCTTTTCATCAAAATTAAAAGCTGGATATTAAACCATTTCTTCTTGAGTATAGAGAGAGAGTCTGCTGGTTGGAAAGTGTTTCGTAAATTAAAGTACTGTATATAGAAGGGATATCTTTTCTGTTTTGTTTTGTTAATGGTAGTGAGGATTGATTGGTTTGTTTTACTCCCAGTGATTTTTTCTTCTTCTGTTTTTGTTCCTGTTGTATACTGCTGTTGCTGATAGCACTTTTCTTGATTAAGAAAACATACGATTCAGAAGGTTTACTGGAGTTGGTGGAAATTAACTTAGGTTTTTTTGGGAGCGTAGGAGTCATCGTGTTACTGTTCGAGTGAAGGTTCAATGTTCAACTACGTTTATTATGATCAAATATTACCTCTGTGTGGTATATGGGGTTCACGTATAATAACTTTTGTTATACAGTGGTCGAGTGTGATTGAGGTAAAGTGTCATCAGGAAAAAACAGGTTTACTATATATCTATAATATACCAGCGTGAAACTGTGTTGTCAATAGCACAAGAATCTTTACTTTACTATTTATTAATGACATAGAATGAAGTCCATTTACTTACAGATTCAAATGACGATTTATCAATGTATCATAATCATAACTAATCCATAACAATAACATTTTGGTTTGGAAGGTCAGGAATCATTATTCAATAGAATCAGTTGACTAGATGGTATTATTTACATACATGTACCATTAAAAATAAAATATATTTTTTTTTTAAATTGCAGAACAGATAGATAGATAGATAGATAGATAGATAAGTAGTTTATTGTTTCGCGGCCATTGGCCATAACAAAATATACAATGAAATATAGACACTTTTGTTACATCATTATTAATTTGGTTTTACTATTTTAACGTAACAATAATACAATCATGGAAAAAAAATGTAATTTTCTGAGGCATATTATAATACATTTTTTGTAATATCATGAAAAAAACAATACAAATTCCAACATTTATCAAAAGTGAATTCCGCCAGGAAGTAACCCAGCCTGTCGGGTGGAACGAGATTTTCATACGAAGATAAGTATTTTTGTCTTGAATCGCGATGTGAATTACACTCAAATATTACATGATATAAACTGTTTGATTCGTAGTCTTGACACAGATCGCATAGACACAGATCGCAATTCTATTTCACTTAATATGGATAACTGATACAATCCGAACAAATTCACCAGTAGGGGAATGAATAAAGGAATTAGAGTTTCTAACGAAGGAACCTTTTCCAGACTCGGTCTAATCGAGAAGCTCTGACTTATCTCGGCTTGATTATTCTGCAGAACTAGCTAACAGAAGACTGATATGCACTTGTAGTCTTGGAAATGAGTCACTTTGTCTCCAAATGGATGTCATCTTAGTATAAGCTAATCTCGCTTGAGGGTTGAGCTGGACTTGCAGAAGCTCTGTCTCTTTTTTCTAAAACCTCGACTCGAGCCGTTAAGAAAAAGCTGATTTCGACAAGGCTGGCTGGAAACAAAAATATTTAGGAGACAGAGTACTCGGCGCGGATCCAGAGCAAAATTTCGGGGGAAGGGAAATTCCCTAAACCTGGACAGCGTCGCAGACCCTTATGGTAGCCACTAGCATGGTTGTCGCGAGCGAAGAAAATTTAGAAAATTATAGTTAAAAACTCACTGTTTTGGGCCATTTTCACTGACATTTGACCGCAATTTTCTGATGTTTTTTTTTGGTTTGTCTTCTGATATCTGCTGTATTCTTTTGTCTTTTATATTCCTGATGGGAGGCGGTCTCCCCCTCCCCCCCCGCGTCACCATTGTATCGGCGCTTGGGTAGATCCCCCCTTCAAGAAACTGACTACTTCCATATATAAAAATTGTGCAAAACTGCAAATTGAAAGAACCTGATGCAACCTCCAGTGTCCCTGCAAGGTCGACGAAATTGCAACACTGCCCAGTTATATCTCCAACGTTGCGTAATGTATACCGACTCTTAATCCTAGCCAAATATCTTTTGGGGTAGGTTACTATAATTACATTTGAGCAATTTGGACAGATAGTGCGCTATAGTATTCATCGACTAAGTGTAGAAATTGTACCTTTCTGTAAGATCAATATGAAAAATAATCAAATACAGTGTTGCGATATTTCAAGATTGAGGTGGTGCCAAATTGAATAGTAAAATGGGGTTATGTTGTTTTGGTTTTATGTGTCGTCGGTAAGGTGTTGTTGATTGTTTACATGTTTTATTAACGTTTTGTTGTTTGTTTATCTGTTAAATGGGCCAGAATGTCAGTGACCCATTTTACGCATGTTTTCGTATTGTTCGGATGTGAGCCAAAAATGTGTTTAAAGATTATTGCATTTTATGTCAGTTGTATGATAAATAAATTGAGCCAATACCCTTCAAGGCGGAAGTATTTTTGTGTCCATAGCATTAAAAATATTTACAAATAGCAGTTTTTGTTCTTCTGTTTTGTACATCATTATTATTAACAGATTTTGTCATTACACTTTAAACTACAAGTGAGAGTTATTAAAAGTTAATGATATTTGTAAAGGGAAATCATTATCTTCCCTAAGCACACACTTTGCAGCTTTCTTCACGTTAAGTAAAGAATATCTTAATGAACTTTAAGTTTTTTTAGTGTCAGGCGCGGATACAAACCCCCCTCCCCCCCCCCCCCGGTCACGGACATAAAAGACAAAAGATCACAGAAAACATAAGAAAAACTGAAATAAAAATAAGTAAATTGTGGTCAAATTTTATAAAATATCAGTGAAAAAGGCCTAAAATAGTGAGTTTTTAACTGTAATTTTCAAAAATTTTAAGCGCTCCTCGGATGGCCAGCGAGGCTGCCCGAGTTTAGAGGAATTCCGCATCTCCGGAAATTTGGCTGTGGATCCGTCCCTGGTCTGGATCCTACAATAACTGAACTCGAAATAAATTTGTTCTCATAAATTAAATAAATTATTGCTGAAAACTATGATTGACAAAATCCAAAAAATTTACTATGAACTGGGATTTTAGAAACAAATATTTTCAATGAAGTATTATAAAACAATGCCAGCTGCGTACTTTATTTTATGACCACATTTAAAATTCACTTAATAACAACATAACAATTTCTGCGTTTATATTTCGACATTGAAAAGTTATTGCATATTATTCTAATTGCCATAAGTTATTTATAGAAGCGATAAAGTTGCATTGGTAACATTGATTGTTCCATTATAAATTGTTTATGTGTACAATTCCGATTTATAAGCATTAAGGATTAATATTACGCAACAAAATATTTTGCTCAGCAGCATTAATTTGACGACAACAACAGGATTAAGACTTTATATATCATCTGCATCATGATTATATATGTAACTTGGAAATTAATATTTTCAAGCAACAATAAGTAGATTTTATTAACGTTATACGTAGAAAAGAGACAATAATACTTTGAAATAAATGCATTCATTTTTGTTCAACAAAATTATTAATTTTTGTTGTTATTTTTTCATTGTGCTCTGATTTTTAAAGGAGTATATTTTCGCAACGGGAATAATCTTTTCCATCACAGCTTAACGGTCTCTTGGGAAAACAACTACAATAGAGAACAAAGAAAGTAAAACGGCTTATGTGTGTTGGAAAAGATTATTCCCGCTGTGAAAATATACTCCTTTAAGCAAAACTGCTTTTGTGTTCAATGAAATTTAATTATAAAGGAAGTACAATATTATTGATTAATATTTATTTACTT
Organism: Campodea plusiochaeta; assembly: GCA_034698565.1. Taxonomy (NCBI): domain Eukaryota; kingdom Metazoa; phylum Arthropoda; class Diplura; order Rhabdura; family Campodeidae; genus Campodea; species Campodea plusiochaeta. The sequence goes on from JAQIWE010001742.1 coordinate 10,238, forward strand.
ATTTATGTTCTTTCTTCTTACCTTTAGTTATTCATTTCTGTAGATAACTGAGTTCACTGAACCCTGGTTTAGTATTATTTTTTCTTCGATTGAGTAACAAACTGATACGTTATTCAAGAGGCATTTATTAATTTTCTCAATTTGATAAAAAAATCAATAATTATTTTGGGTACTTTTTGGAATATGTAAAACATTTCATAACTTCAAGATTTTATAATACTGAATTCACAGGAAAGAAAAAAAACGTATTGTAAAATATATTTCACTACAAACTCAGATGCATCAGCATTACAAAACTCCATTATTACCGCTAAATATTCGCAGTTAACAAAGTATAATAAAAAATTAAGATGTTCACAAGACACAATTGGATAAAGTTTTTCGACTGATACTTACGACGTTAGTTTCTCTAGAGTCAATAATGACAATAAATTTTATGAATAAGTGTGTTTTATGTGATAATATCGTCTCAAAAAGTTGTTTATTGATCTAGACTACAATATTAACATTAACAATATTTATATACTAGATCACAATAAGTTATTGTTACTCTTAATTAATTAAATCTAGAGTAATACAGTACTTTCATATACAGCATGTACTCCGAGCTTTAAAGTGTCTAATTTTGCCCTTCCCGAAAAGCAAAATTTATTTTCATTCCCTAAAATAATTTATTAATTCCTCCATGTGCATTTGCTGTAAAACCATGTTCCACTCCACAATAACTTTACTCGCTTTATTCCAAAATAATAAATACTTCACTAAACAAAAAACACAAAAAAGTTCCCGCAATTCATCTTTTTGTTCAAACAAAAAAATGACCCTAAAAGTGTAGATGTACTTTCGAACCTCGCGTGTACCGAGTTCTCGTACATCCAGCAGTGTTTTGGCTGGCAGTGAAAGAGCGAACTCGGAATTTACGGTCTGCCTGCTTCCAGAGAACAAAAAGATGTGTCAGAGCCATAGACCCACTTTGAGATTTACTCTCTCAAACATGACCAGCATCTTAAAGGAGCAAACTGTAATGAGCACTTTAATAGTTGTGATGGTGAAATTGGAGTGTGCATTACAAATAAATAAGGATATTTTATTGAGACATTTCTACAATTGTGACAAATATATTCCATTATGGTGCAAAATATGTTATAAATGAAAGCCGAAATTTTTCTTGTTCTTAATTTATTTTTCCAATGCGAAGTTTCCAGTGCAGTTAAAAACATTTCATTTATAATATATGTTCCTTTGCAAAGCTTATAATAATTTAATTTAAAATAATAGTACAAAATATGGTTAAGCAGAAACAGTTATCTTCATAATTAAAATTTGAATATTTTCACTTTTTCATCAGCAGAATCTGAAGGAGAAAAAATTGTTTAAAAAAATCAATATCATGTATATTTTAATTACAGTATCATTGCTTTTAGCTCACAAATGATTTTTCTTTGATCTAAAGATGACACTTTTTTCTTTTTCTTAGATGATATGGAATAGTTTATCTACTTAATATTCTAGAGGATACTGTATATGGTGTAGAAATACCTGCTTTGTTATAACTCAAAATTCTAATCAAGGTTCATTTCTTTTTAATAATTCATTATTTTCTTAGCTGTAATTAAGAAATTACTTGATAGAAATACTGTAAAAAGGAATCTGCATTTTCACTCAGAAGTGAAACTAAATTTACAAGGATTATATTACACTACAATAAATTATTCCAGAAACACTCAAATCAAGAATTCTGTATTCTAAAACATTATATCAAGAGAACCGTTGAAAACTCTATCCAGACATCAGAAAACCAGTAAACTTCTTATAACTCCCATCTGTAGTTGTCACCCCATAAATCCACCGAAACATGTTCCTAAACAAGTTCCCTTGTTTGTATAAATTGAACTATAAACTATAAGACGATTGCACTTCGTTAATTACATGTCCAATAATCCGCTCCTAACAAGGGTGACATCTCGCGGTTTCTCCAGTAATTGACACTAGATTGGCGCCAAAGTATATCCAACTTTACCGCGCGAAAGGATACTTATTGGCGGGAAAAGTTCTTTGTGTGGTTCGTAATGGCGGTAATCCGTTCTTTGGTGCTGTAAGATTTTGTTAGTTTAATCCTATTGTGGTTGCTTCTAATTTACGGAGGATTTGTGTACATTTAGTTTTAGAGAGGAAACATGGACCCAATTATTTGTTGTCCTTTGTAGTGATTAGTTATTTCCAGAAGATTATTTGTTGAGAAGATTATTTGTTGATAGTTATTCTGAATTTACTGTTTACAGGAGAAAACTTGTTGAATAATCTGAAAACTTAGTAGAAAATTCATAGAAGTTACTTTTGAGATTTGTACAGTAGTGTATTACTTTTAGAACAATATTGGTATACTAAAGTATAGCTTAGAAAGTTTTTCCATAATAGCTTCGTTAATGTTACAATATTTTACCGATTCAATAGTAAAAGGTTTTTGTATGTTGGTAATTATTTAACTTAATGATTCTTTATTTTTTCTGTTAAACATAGTATTAAATTCAAAAACTTTTGCTAGTTTCCATCACTACAATTTGGTTTATTCTCTAATTTATAATTACATTTTAATCACCGGACTAAAATCACTTTATAACTTTGTAACAACCAAATCCACAAAAATACGAATCCGAATAAAAAAAACTAAAACTTCCATCGTCAAACATACAAGCCCAAAACCAAACAAGAAAAAACATTGTTACCATATCTCGAAACATAAACATATACTATACAAGCCTCCACCATGTTATCGTTCGTCCCATGTAAAAATATTCCGTTTCCTACCACAACATTTTCCACACAATCTCCCTTCTCGAATTGAATTTTCTCTTTTTGTCCTTCTCTTGCCCAATAGTTTATTGCCAAGCAGCCATGGGTCCATTTTCTTTCGAATAATGTTGGAAAAACAAAAAAAAACGGAAAAGGGAAATATTGATAAGAAATAGCTTCTCGAACGAGGAGTGGCATAGAAGCTGTTTACTTTTCAAGATGGTTGAAAATTTATGAATAACAGACGGGTTGCTGTATTGAAATAAAATAAAGGTTGTATGAAATAATCTTATAGAACTATTAATGTTTTTGGTCGATTTTAATTTGAAATTAAATTATTATTGTAAATTTTGCTTTACTTGTTATTTGAAGCTGAAGTACAGTATCTATAAGTATCTGCAATCTACAAGAAAGGAACTGACTGCACAGTTTGTTACTTATACTCTCGTTTAGATATCTGATATTTAAATGAGAGTATGAGTTCCAACAATGAGGTCGTCTATACTTACTATAAATTGATGAATGACATTCAAAATATCATTAATCAATTCGGTATAGGCATTTGATCGTTATACATGTAGTCAACTAGTTAGAACACTCATGCACGATATTACGTGTTATTGATATTGTCTTGTCAAGTTCAAAATAATGCTTGAGGAAACGTTAATAGAATTTTTTGTAAAATTTAATTAGTAGCTTACAAAAATAATAAATTCAATTTAAAAAGTATTAGAAAAAATCTGTTCAATAGCAGTAAACAAAATACTTGAAACCAGTTAACGAAACAAATTAAACTTCACTTCAATCTACATTTCAATACACATCATTGACTTCCGCATTCCACTCAAAAATTACTTTCATTACTAACACAATTTTTTCAGATTAACACAATACCTCATCTAAATTCATTATATCGTGATTTTGTCTCTATATATTCGACCACGGCGCAATATATTTTCCAAACAATACATTGTTTACATTGGTTAGTCGGTTTGAAACAACCACTAGTGTAAACAAACTGTAACAAAACCCAGTTTCAATCGCAATGCAGCCTTTTGAAGCTTACAAAACAACACAAAATAAACAGCAGCAGGAGTTTCTGCCATCTCTATTTATTTGAGCTGATCCGCTTTAAGCAACTCTTTAATGCGTCATCCTTAGAAGAAAGTACTTTATTTATTTTTAATACTATAAGAAAGAGAAGCTCACTTATTGTGAGAATGATAAAAAATGTACTGGAAATCTAGTGAAAATGTAGCAGATTTTATAAAATGTGCCATTTTCTTTGTCCTGCTTGATATTTTGAAGCAGTTTTTCAACTTCAATTACATGTCAAACATGAATAATGCTTGCGAAAGTATTATTCACTTCAAGTTGCAGATTATTTTAAATTAAAAGATTCAAAGTGTTTTTCATCGTATATGCAAAATATTCCAATTACCATTTATACATTGACAATCATTATACATTGACAATCAATGCTGCAGATAAAAAAAATTAAATCTCTGTTAATGACGGGTATTTATAAAATTATTTCGAAATAATGAATAATGAGCCAGTGCCAAAAATAAGAGAATTGAAAAAACAAAGAACAAATTAATTTCATTACTTTATTTTATACTAATTAAAACGAGAGCATTCTATAAAATACTGATCCTTTACACTTCAAATTACTAAAAAAATATAGAATAAGGTCAGTGAGATTTCATGAATGTGCAACTAACTCAATTAGTCGTTTTCCTAAATAAATATACGTTGTTAAACTTGTTATCCTTTACATCTGTTTTCGTACAATAATGTATTTCAATCGTAATATTC
>JAQIWE010001743.1:0-14845 GCA_034698565.1 Campodea plusiochaeta
TTACCATAAACAAATATCATATGTACGCATTCATATAATGTTATTTTTATTAATCTACATGGTGTAGAAATTTAATATCTAGCACTATGATAACACATTCCTGTACTTCCTGCTAAACAACTGCCATATAACAGTTAACCGAACAGAAATTATTCGGAGCAGGGTCTAATGAGATTAGCAATGCTGTATATAGTACGATATTTTCGTTTGCCGATAGCAGCATAAAGGCAGTTATTTTTTTAAATTACTCTGTCAATTTGCAACTGATTACTCTTTTAATGTTAAGTGCTTTTATTGAGCTTATTACTTTCTTTTTAAAGTAATAACGTGTAATATTTTTGTACTGTTCTTTCCCTGATATTACAAGTAAATTAAATACAATTATGTAAATTATCATATGTATAATCTCATCATTATTTCAGTGAATATAATATAATATGTAAACAACTCCACAGTTGCATTATTGTTATTTGCAACCAGCGACGTAAGTTATAAAAACCACTTATAATTATATTATGTATATACAAAAGTGATTATGTCTCATTGTATATATTGTTATTGCCAATGGCTGAGAAACAATAAACAATTTATCTATCTATATCTATCTATAGTGTAACTTTTGTTTCAAAATTCATTAATTTCAATTTACATTGTCTTCTCGCTGACATTTTTTAACATATTCTAAAAAGCATGACTCTTTATGGGCAGAAAGGAACAATTTCACACCAAAATAAACACTCAATGCAAAAATGCCATACAGTTAGGGTGTAATTGTACATTTGTAACAGATATACATGTGCATATTTATAGTCGAAACACATGCAATGAACAATAGGCATCACACTCTTAATAAAAATTGTCTGTCCAGCGACAACCGATATGTATGGAAAGATAGAAAAGTGGTGAAAACTATAATTTTCCTTATCGTACATGAAAGAACCCATCTATTTTGTATTATACTAGTGTCCATTAATTTTGTGTGGGAATGAGAAATCAAAAGCATGAATTGGTTTGTGGAATATTGATCAGGTTATAGTTCTTTCAATTGATTACAAATAATACATATCAGCTACCTTTTATAACTCGATATAGCTGTTTGCTACATTATTATTACGTATAGAATTTCTCACGCACATTCAAAATTAAAAGACAATTGTTTCGATATGTAAAAGGATTTTCCCTTAGAAAATACTTCCCTGAAATGTAGAATAGAATTTGTACTAAAGGGAAAAATTATTTTAGCTGATTTTTGTTTACATACAATAGTTCGTTATTGTATATTTATAATAGTTTCATACGTTAGTGAAATAAAAGAATCTAGTATACGAAATAAAGGAGATAGTATACGCCTGTAATAAGTACAACCTGTCTTGACGGCATCTGGGGTCCATAGATGGAAGGGTCCATCCTTTTTTTTTTGTTTTTATCCAGACACAGAAATTGGAGATGGTCAGTGCCACGCTCCAGTAGGTCTTTACTACCAAGGGTTTTCACTACTCATTTCGGAGGTTTACCAGCGTCTAAATAATCTGGTACCGACGGGGAATACGCTAGTATTTCCTAATAATTTTCATTCTTTTTTTTTTATCAAGAAGTAGTCACTATACAGCAACATTATAAATTTTAAAAAAACCAGCAACTATACTAATTTGCCTATCTTGATAAGACTAGGAAACTAATAATAATTAATTATAAATTTATACAGGTATATACCAAAAATAATACTGTTTTGTTAATGTCAAATTTGCATACCGTGTTTTTCTAGCTGCTGTACATATTTGAAACGATTTAAACAGTGAATTGAAATTCCATCATAATAACAAACTTCACTTCAGTAATATTACTAAATACATAAAATCCATATACAGTTATACAGATTTTGATTTTGAAGTACTGAAAAAGTTTTAAATCATGAAGCAGGGAGCTTATTATAAATACTTGATGTGCATCAATTAACCCTTAACCCGATAATTTGTTATTTTATATGGCAATCGATATAAATTGGATGTGCAATATACAGTTGTATATGCCACGTACGAGTAGAAATTGCAGGAAAAGAATAACATTTTTATTGCGATAATAAAATACAAAGATAAAAAATAATGAGTACAAAATGTCATAACATATCTGAATCCAAAGCCATAAAATTCCATGACAATCGTGAACGAAATATCAATAGAGTTTCTTCAAAATTTAAATATATTAAATCTAGAGTCTCTTTACTTCATTAAATAAATAGCAGTAAAAAAATATTTTTCATGTGATATTCAAACACCGATTAAACTAGTAAAGTTTCTATGTTTCTAGTTCAGCTCAATAAGACATTATTTATTTTTGCGTTTCAATTTATGGAAAATGCAGCCCAGCATTTTGTACATATATTCAGTGTGTCATGTTTCCTATTTATATTTATAAACTCTTATTATTCCAATTAATGAGAATGTATTCAATTTGCATCCTACAGCTCATTATTAATGAATACACCAATTTCACTAAAAATCATTACCAACAACAATCCGTTCACATATTATTTTACTTGCTTGTACTATTAACCAACATATCAATCAATATATCGCATATATAACCTCAGAATTGTGTCCAACATACCACATAACAATGTTTGAAGCAATGCATAACAAACAAAACCTTTTTAACCCCGGAATAATGTACTTTCGCTAATGAGCTTTACAAATCCAAGTCAAGTTATTGTTGGTGCTACATTGTCATCAGTCATATTACTCTGAGAGGGTTGCCACAAATCCGATAATTATAGAACATAAGTTGAATTGTTTCTTTTGATGTTTTCGTGTCAGTTATTTGTTACAGCGAAAAGTTAAACAAATGTTTGCAATTATGTAGAACAGAAACGAAGTTACGTAGCAAACGAAAAAATATTACGAAAAATACAAATGTGTTACTTGATATTTAGTGCGGAACTGCGAATATGCATCACTAATATAATTTAGGTGTTTTAAACATAATAATTGTTGGTCATGTAAAATTAAATATAAAATAAAAATGACTTTAAAATGAATTTCGTAAGACGATCCCTCCATAGACAATAATAATGATTAAAAGTTTTTTTTTATTTAATGTCGTACAATGGGCGTTTAAACTAATCAGTTTGCAGCATTATTTTTCTGCAGACAGAGGCGATATTTAGCAAGATTAACGAAGGAAATGTTTGTTTTCTGATAAAAAAAAACTCTTATCTTAATGCTTGCAGGTAGTTTTCAGAAACATACGTAAGTCTCTTTTAATGAAACAACTACACATACGTCATGAGTCACAAATAATAGCAGCAGGCATAGTTGTAAAACATTTGAAGCAGTTTTTTTTTTGTTTTGGTAAGAAGCGGCAACCCTAAGACCATCGGATTGAAATAAACCCCTTTACTTATCTAACAATATTATTATATTAGAAAGTAGCCATATTTCTGGCAACACTTATAGCACCTTGCAAATGTTCGTTCTCAGTAGAGCCTTTCAATATTGTAGGAGTAGGTGCATTTCATATTTGTTGAAAAGTTCTGATCAAAGAAGAAAAAGTTTTGGGTTTTGGTTCTTTTCAGTTAAAGTTGTTGTATTGTTGGCTACTCCTCGTGAATACAGAGGATATTGTGTGTTTGGGTCTACGATTTTCGACATGGGAAGTATGATTTGTTATAAGTTAAAAGAGGCCATGAGAAGATTATTTTTGTAAGGTTAAAAAACGCAAAGGTTGTTGAAATGGAAAATGCATTAGTTTTATTGTTACGGAAAACGAAATATGTATTTTATGTATCGGCATATAAGGGAAGTTACTTCAAGTAGAATGTAGTGGTTACGAGTTCAAGACAAGTTAATATTAATATTACGAAAATTTATGACTCCCAACATGTATTACTAATTTACTCTGTCAAAAAATGTAATTCGTACTTACTGTAAATATAAAAAAGGATTAAAAGTGTGCAACCACCCTATACGCCGAAAGTATCTGACAGATTTTGATAACCAATATAACATGGCCGAGCTAGTTGAAGTTTGTTTGGAAAAGAGAAACTTTGTTACCAATAAATGTATTTCTCTTTTTTCTTGGCACCATCCTTTCCGATCTTACTTTTGTTACAATTCCACCCATTTTATACACCTACAGAAGTCACTTTAAATATTCAACATCTTACAGTTGATTTTAATGGCAGCCTCCTATATCACTTTACAGTGACATAGAAGCAAAGTAATGTGTCAATTCTCTCCCACACAAGTAATAAGATGAATGTAAAATATACAGTTTTCAGATCTAAGCGTATATTATAAGACAAAAATAATAAATAAATATAAAGCAAACAAGCACAGGGCACAGGCAGCATGGTTTAAAAGCAATCAATTTTGCTTTAAGCTTTAAGTCTATCATCATTTACAAAAGCTGTCTTTTCTGGTATAATACCATTATTAACTGAATAGGGATATTTACGTTATACTTTCAAGATAAGCAAATAAAATAAAAATGGCTTTGCTTTATTTGACTTTAGATTAGAAAATATGTATCGTCCTACACTCCGTTGTGATTAGTAATACAAGCATTAAGGAATCTTTTTAAATTAACAAATCAGAACTATGAATGTGAAAATATTGATTTTTCTGATTACTTCTGCATTGGCAATCCATTTAATAATTTATCAAACATATTCAGAACAGTGAAGTTAAGAATAAGTGAGCTCAAGATATCAACAATCAACAATTTAAAAATTAAATTCAAAACCTTAATGGATTAGAAACATTTGTTTTCATGTCTCAAAATCCTCAACCTTGTTCGTCGTCATATCTACACAAACATAATACATAAATCCATAGTATGTTTCTGATGCCTTCAGCTCTTCATTTTTCATCACTTATCCAGCGTTACTCATTGAACATCTACTCTCCTATAAGAACTCCACGCTACCGTTAAATAATAATACCACTTTTTTTTCTTTTCACGGCAAATGTCGCATCAAGGGAGTATCTACTCAAGAAAGGGATCATCTCATGTTATGCAGGTCTTTTCTTAAACTTCTTCCCTTAGACTTCAAACATGGAGGCGTAGGATTGTGGGGGAATTTGTCATTTATATTGGAGATTCAATTTTATAGGTAACACTGAAGCTGAACTGATGTAAATAAGGTAACTTTGAAAACGTTTGCCTGCATTAAGTATAAATAATCGATAAGCTAGAATACAAACTTTCCTAATAATGTTAATCTCAGGTCAATCTTTCTTATTTTGGATTATCAAAGGTCAGCAGAAACAGCACATTATTTCTAGTCATATAGACCGGTTGTCTCACTTCAGCAATAAAATTTCAATGATGTAATTTGTATAAAAGTGGTTTATAGTTATATTTAACAACAACAAAATAAAAAAGGAATAAAAAGTATGAAAATGTTCTTCTTAAAACTAAACATTTCTATTTAAAAGATATTTCTTTCTTGTTACTTACAAGGAGTATAGTGGATTCAAGACTTCTAAGAGGAAATCCTAAACAATGCCACGTACTGTATATTATTTCGAGGTAGAGAAAATGGAGAATTTTGATAGAATCTCACATGACTCAATATAATTCACAATATATTGTTTCATTTACTTCACTATAATAATTACTGTTCGTCATATTACATTCTCATAATGGATTCGTCACAACAATCCAAATGATGTGCAGAGGACTGGAGACTTTGTTTATTATAATGTTTTGCAATTCGATCTAACTCGATTATATCTTTATATGCAAGTTTCAATCTGACATTTTCTTCAATAATTATTGTTAATAAATGCTTAATAAATGCTCTATTTTCTTGAATATTCTTGCAACTCGATTTCCTGTCACGAGTAACTTCTGTTTCTACAGCTGACTTCTTTTCTTCCATTCCTAAAAGGTTTCTACGCCACTTTCATCGTGAGTTTATGTTTCTTCATATAGTGGATATTTACTCCCAACTATTGAAGACACGCTGCCTCTGTACTCCAAAAAGCACTTTTTTGTTATGGAGAATGTAAAGAAAGAGATGCAGATGGCTTAGGATAGGTTATAGTCGCCTTTCCTATACTAAATGAAAGGAAGATTAGACTATCGGTTTTAATATTAACAGAAAGCTCACGTGTATTCACAACTGTTTGTAAATATATACTTATTTTCATTAAATTAAATATTATTATTATATTTTGCTATTGTACGTACTGTATACATAGTAATTAATACTGTATCTTTGTGTGATTTCTTAGAATGAGCTCCATGTCAAAATGAACTTAAACGAAATTTAACTGGCACAAAAAAGTCTTATTATTTATATTATATTTAGTGACGTACTGTATACCTTTTTGTGCCTAAAACATAAATTGGTGTACCGTACAATTATCATTATGCTTTAAAATATATCAAAGGACCTAAGGAGACCATCAAATTAAATGTTTATTATACTGCATCCATTACTCCTGAAGTTTCCTCAATCACGTTAAAAAAGAGGAGCTTTAGATTTAATAACAGTAAATTGTGATCACAAGGTTCTTATAAATATATGTCCATGCATAAAATGCCGGTAATAGAAAATAAATTATTGTTTCTTCCTTGCGATCAACAAAACACAAAATGTACAAGTAAAAAGTATAATTTAGTCACATGGAAAATATTTAAATTGAATTTATCAGGAGTATGAATTCATTCAGAGTCAAGAAAGCTGGCATGAAACAATGAGCTCAATCTTCATATTTTCGGTATTTCTAACAAAAAATTATACAAAATCCTTTTGTCATTTCAAATATTTTATTTATAATTATATTGCACATTTTATATTCTCAATATTCACTGCTTCTTCTTCGAGCGCAATAGTAGAGTATACTAGCGTACGACGATCTCAACATCCATTTTAAAAGCAAAACTTTGGTCGAAACAGCTTAAAATGTGGCCGCAAGGTATCGTTTTAAAATAACAATTCATTCTCTAAAAGTACCAACGATCTCCACTGTTATTAAAGTGAAAGCATGAATGAACATTGAAAGAAAACTTTAATAATGAAAAATTTACTTTTTCAAAATGGAAAAAATTTACATTAAAATAATTATTTATATATTACATTCAAGCTTATCTGATGAATGCGAGACGAATTTTTAATATTTTACAAAATTATTGTTTACTTCCCAGACAAATTGTTGGTTTCGTGTTGTCAATATTCTGATGTAAATAAAGTTAGCCGTATAGGATAAATGCAAGAATATCTGGGATATATTTAAAAAAAATCTATTGTCAAATACATTGTAATAATTTATACTAAAATTCAATTGAAGAGAAAAGCTTTATTCAAATTCAACTTTATTTTATCAGTGTACCCCTTCATACCATAAATATTTTGTAAACCCTTATACCTTTTTTTCCAATTTCTATTTTCATACACAACACATAAACTTGTAATGAGATACGAAATGAAACAGATAAAATTACAAAAATATTGGCACTTTAAATGCGGTTAGACTCAGTAAGTATAGAATACACCTCTTTTTTTCGATCTCTTCTTTTTCCAATAAGAGAAAATTCAAAACGTGCTCCGAAATTTAAAAATCATACAACAGATGATAGGAGCTTCTTTTTCTCTCTCTCTTTCTTCAGTTCTATACTTTCGTAGAATCAGCGATTTTTATTTCAGTGGAAGCCGGCAGTAAAGCTGTTTGCAGACTATCCTATTTTTCGTCGAAGGAATAATATAATGCAGTTATATAACTGTAGTGTATATAAAGTTCGTATTTGCATATGAGTTTTTGTATTGTGGGTGTGTGTATATAATTGTAATAATCTTCTCGTAAAGTTCACTAATGTGGTCGTTAAAACGCGACAAGTCCAGTAGAAAATATTCATCGTTGTAATAAAATTCCGTATGCATCATAAAATAGTTGTAAAAATGCACGTTCAACTTGTACATTATTAAAAACTATAAACATACTTTTAAATTCATTAAATTGAAAACAGAAATTGCAACGGAATATTTTATATGCTCCAGAATATTACATATAAAAATGTCTTCTTTTTTTCAGCCGTGACGTTGATTCCAAACAATATTTTCTAATCAGAATTCGTGCGACATTTTTTGATTGATTGATTTTCTCCTTTTCCTTTTTTTTTATCTTCTTTTTACAATCTATTTGTCAGCTTCCACAAAAGGGGATTTTCGTAAACAAAGAAAATTTTATTATGATGGCGACAAGGCAAAGATCAGAATTGAAGAAAATAATTAAAAAACATTTGGCACTACATCAAAATTGACGTTGTAGTATTTGTCGAACGAACAATGACAAGATAAATAATATGACATGACAAATTGACAGTTTCCAAAAGATAATTATTTTTTAGCTTTCAGGCGTGACATAGAATACTGATTTTGAGAACTGGACGTTGTGGAACGCTGTAAACCAGTTTATGTGTGAATTGAGAAGGACTGTTGTGAAGCACCGCACGTATATATAACTTTTACGATGCAATAAAATAATTAATCCTCTAGGTTGTTTAGTATAGAAGATTCTATACGTGATTTCCACTTGTATCTGTTCAACGTTAAATGAACTACTGAGATTGAATTCATTGTTTGAGTTACTCGAGTATAGCTGTAAATAATAACTATAACCCAAATTTACCAATCATCATGTAATAGTTACATACTGTAAATAAAATTCTACTTCTGTCTCGAAATAATGAACAAATAACAACCGAATAACAAACAGTCTGAGTTTCTGAAATGTATACATCACAAAGAGTACCTAATCAAAAAATACGTATAATAATTATGTAGACTTAGTTATTAACTTTAAAAGTGTTGTTAATATAAAGTAACGGTCATTGCATAAATATATAAAATGAGTACTTACAGTATCATCAGAACAGTCTGACACTCAGGACAGAGAAATAAACACCCAGAAGGACACACATACCTAGAAAATAAAAATAAAAAATTAGCACAGAATATCAAAAACATCTTTAATTACAGTAATTTCGAGTTTTCGACAAGCTTAAAATTTGTATGAGTTTACTTATTTCCTTAAAATTGCGTTCGTTAAACTCTAAGAAGCAGTCGTCTAGGTCTGGTGGTTGGACATCAGATTGCTGGGAAGGATGAGTTCTTGAGTTCGACTAACCACCGATATAACTGTTGGGATTTACCCAGCCTCACATAAATGGGTCCAACCTACCAAGAGTGAAAACTTTTGGGAGTAAAGACAGATAGGAGTGTGGTGTGAACCACACCATCTCCAATGTCATTGTCGGGGTCAAGAACCCCAGGTACCTATGTGGCATGTACCGGGATACCTTACCATTACATTTTACACTCTGAGAAACTTTCAGTAAGAGAAATGGTATCTAGATTGAAATGATATCGTCAATACTGTTAATAATGTTTATGTAAATTTTCCTGATCTCTCGAGTAGTCGAGTAGAAGTCCTTTAGCACTTTCGTGATTTTTATCTGACTAAATTTTAAAATCATAAGTCAAAACTCTACTTAAAACAAATCTTTATTCATTGACGTTTTATTTATGGAGCCATCCGCCTCTGCAACAAAACATCGTGGACCTCTCTGGGTACAGTATATTTCCTCCCATCTATTTTAAACTTCCTAATTGTCTAATGAGCCAGTATAATACATGTGCCTTGTCGTAAATTTAAAACTTGTTTATCTACCAGACAGCTAGAAAGCTTTCTTTTACTTACAAGTAAGAAAAAATAAATTGTTACGTCAGGTTCTGTCGAGATTAGGAATTTTTATTGCTGAAAAATTATAACCGTGCTTAGCAGTGCTGAGCAAGACGAAATAACTGAAGTTCCGTGTGCGATTCATATCGTACTTTTCCCGTCTTACATTATTTTCCTTTGCGTTCTTAGATTTCCATGGTTTTTCCTCTCACCATTTATCATTTCTGTTCTATTTTAGTGCGTTATAGGAGTATTCTTTTCATGTTGAAAGAACGGGGGGTAATAAGACAGTGACATCATAATGATGCCGGTTGAATATAAAGTGCAGAATAAATCTAGTAAAAAAATAATTTTACTGCAGATGTGAGATAAAAATCAATAATATTGTTTTACGTCTACAATTACTTATGTCTAATCTTTCTTGTACTGATTTCAGTATAATTCAGTAGTCTGCACCTCTGCAGTGAATGCATAAATAAAATTAGTATAAGAAAGATAAGTAAATTATCAGATCAACCAGCAGTTGTCTACGCAACAAAACCAAGTATTTCATCATTAAGTTAACTTTATAACCAACAACTAATATAACATTTTCATAAAGTAGAATACTCAATATATAAATTAAAGGAACTGCACAGCGAAATAGATTACCTTCAATTTTATTGTACTGACAGTAGCCTACATATTTTTCCTATATTTTTGGTATAAAAATTATCATCCAACTATTTACTGTTCATGAGATATGGCGATTTGTAAAAAACATCATGAGAGAAGTTAGCTGAGAAGTGAATTTTTGGATCTCAGCATGTAATAGCTTTACAACAACCAAACAGTTTTTATTAACTGAAGCAATTTATTTGAAGACTTTAAAAAAAAAAGAATGATCAAATTCCGTCTTAATGTTCACAAGTTATAAGCTTCGGAAGATTTTGGAAAAGAGGTTCACAGGTAACTCAGTGAGTTATCTGTGAACTTCAGGTGGGTGTATCACCAAAATGGCCGAACCGATTTTCTTCATTCTTTTTTCAAAAATCATCAAAAAATTGAATGGCAAATATTTGTGCTACCTTGTGCTATATTATCAGAACTCTATATATTATCAGAACTAACAAGTAGAAAATTGGCTGTCTAGTCCCTTTAATATTCAATGTATACTGTACTGGGCATACAAGTGATCTTCTTACGCAGTGTGTATACGATCATTATATATTCCTATACAGCCTGTACTTCAATGCTTTGATCTTCCAATAAACTTACAAGTTCTTTTCAGAAAAGTTTGTTAATTACTTTTGTTACTGTGTATATACTGTAAATTTTAATAATTTAGGGTTCAATATATATTCCTGTTTGAAATTACTTTTCCTCCTGATAACATTTCTTTACAACACGAAAAAGTTTGAAAACTGTAAAATGGAATGTGTATCAAGTTGTAGTCTTTCATAATTGTAATTAAAATTATTTTAAACTTGAAATAAAAAGTTTGAACCGAGCTACGAAGTCATATTATGTAACTTGAAATCAACAAAGTCATTTAGAGCGAAAATAATTTAAAAAGAAGACAGAAATAAGAAATGACTGATTTTTCTCCTTCTTCGAATAAGTATAAACCCGATTTTATTTTCTCCTTTTTCGTTGGAGAAATCTCATCATGCAAATTGAATAATAGGAATGAGATAGATTTCATTTCAAGTCCTACAGCGATAGAAATGTCACAACAATTTGTTTCAAACTGCACAAGATTCAAAGAAAGAGAAGCAAGTTTATGTTAATATCGCAATATTATTTCAAAATCTGAATATTTTCTGGCTCCATTAAAAATCACAGTTTCAGTTTAACTGCTTGAAGGAAATATAGGGTAAAAACATAAGTATACACTAATAATGAATGAAAAACTTCATTCTAGATTACGTTATAATCTTGATTAGTTCCATGATAAAAAAATAATTTCATTATTTTACGCTATTTACACGATTAAGCTCCATAATTAATATATAATAATACATTTTTTTTGTGATGAGTTTATTAATTCAATACAATTTTCACTTCTCCGATATCCCATTCGTAGCGGTATGCTAAGGCAAATGTAGCACACAGTATAATCCCTTCACAAGTAAAATATATATAATTAAATATTTTCCGATAAGACTACCCAAGACCCAATTAAAGGTATTTATTTTTTGGAAAGTAGTTATTATCAATCATTATATCACGTGAGTCCCTTGATCGCCACACCTCCGCATTGGTTATTTTGGTTGGTGAACTTAATATTAGTAATTTCATTCATTCCCAATTCTACTTCAGACACGAAAATAAGAAGAAATAGTGTTGGAAGGGGAAAGGATGTCGTGAATTAGTTTGCTTTATAAGCTATACTAAATTCTGCTCAGTAATAAATCATACTTTGCAGGTGAAGGTTGCTTAATAAAAATAAAAGTCGTAACTTCTGTTTCACTTCTTCATATGGAAAATATTTCTACGTACAAAGAAGACGATAACAAGTTTTCAAAAGTTTTCTACTACGTGATGAAAACAATAAAAAGATCGCTTCAAAAGTAAATAAATTAATTTCATCGAGCTTTTGAATTGACATTCAATTTCATTACCCTCGAATTTTTTCTTATCAAAAACATGACAGTTGTAATTTCCTTGAAAGTATTCTACCAGTACATAATAGAAAAACATAGACCGGAATTTCAAAACCTTAATTAAATTGGCAATATTGGATGCGACGTTCACTTGAAACTAACTCGTTGCTAATAAATTTCAAAAGTATTATTTGTCGATTTTCTTCTTCAAAGTTTTCATCTTGAAATTGCAAAATATTTTCAGTATAAAGAAGTAAACATTCATTTAGGAACTGTGGTATATTATCTGTATACTATTGAAATATCTTAATCATGAAGCAAATACCACCTACAGACTATTGGTTCTACCTTATAGTAGAAAAACAAACATGAGACCTACTCCAAAACACTATACAGCATCAAGAAAAGAAAAATGCAGTGTACAGTATGTGTACAGTGTAAGTGGAATGTTACGAAAACAATTACCTTACTATAATCACTGTAATAGGCCTACCATAAAATAAATTACTTCGTTCAAATTATGTCTCAGTAAATTGAGAAAACTATCACAAGCATCGGTATATTGTTTTTGGTAATTTAGTAACAAGATCACCTGATATTATTCTAACATTTCAGTTCATTCAAATCTTAATATATTGTATTCAGCTGAGAAGTCTAATGTCATATTGATGGTGAAAAAATTTGTACTATTTTTCTTGTCAGTTTCAGCAGTACAAAACGTTTTTTAAGAGTAGGGCTTAATATTATCATAAAAAGCTCTGTTAATATTTTCTCTTGTTACATCCAACTCAGTTGTTTGAAAAATATTTGAGAAGAAGTGGCACAAATAATATATTGAAAATATATAAATGTATACTTCATCTTATTTTCCTGAATATATTAATCTAATTCTAACTGATATTTCAAATTCTAATTTTTACTATTTAATATTTAAACACAATGTTCTTACGTTATGTACGAGTTTTTAGAGATGACAAAGTGAAACTACATTAAATCATTTTAGATAATGTTACAAAACATTGAAACTCCATTTTGAAAAAAAATTTAATAAAATCTGACACAGTATTCCCTTTAACACTTGTACCTGCACTTTGAAAGTAAAAACATACAAATCAGCAACAACACGAAAGAATAAAAATCCAACCAGAGTAAAGCATCATGTATGTTTGAAAGGCAAGTCCCAAGAGCTGAAAAAGTACATCCAAGTGTGAATATCATGGATGAAAACTTTTTTTCCTTTGTGAGTTTTTTAACGTCATCACACCCATATATATTATATGCCTTTTATAGTTGAGAGATATTTTCTAGAGGGATATTTCTTTACGGCTGATAAGTAATATTTTTGAAACCAGCCAAATGTGTTTCCAATACACCGTTTTCTGAAGAAATAACAGCACATTGAAGGCTGCCTCTGACGTTCGGCTTACACTTTTTTTCTTTGGTAGTCTATGCGAATTTGCACTTGGTGCTATTTTTGTATGCAAAATAGATTTTACTCTCTGGTGTTGGAAAAGGTGACTTACTGTATTTTCGAACGAAATCTCTGATTCTTTAAAAGAACATCCAAGAACGACTATTTGACGAACAAAAGATTTCTTTACCTAGTAATTTTGGATGTCATTTTAGAATAACTATAATTTTAAAGAAATGATTAATATAAGAAAACTATTATACATTAACGCATTTATGTCAGTTATGCAATGACTGGTAGCAACAACCTGCATTGTAAATTTTAAACCCGTGTTTTACGATTTAGTTGAAATAATTAAAGCTTCTTTTCAGAGTAATGGAATTCCTGTAAAAATTATGCAATAAAAATTCATTTTTTTAATAATTTTTGGTGCAAATTTTATCCCGGTACCATTTTGCGTTCCTGACTTATACGCATTGCACGAAATTGAAAGTGACGTCATTATAATCCAGTAAATATTTATATCTCGTTTTCTGGCATAACCAAATATCCTTAATAACTAAAGCAACTTATTTTATCATTAAAAAAAAGAATGAATTGTTTATCACTAACCGTTCGCTGGTAATAAGCTCCGAAAGTTCCTACAGTGACGTCATTATCTACATATTTAGGAGGCTGCATCTAGAAAAAGGCTAGGTTCATTGTAACCATTTGTTTTTTTTAATCATTAAAAAAATACGAAGATTAATATTATAAACAAAACAGAAAAAATAGGTTTGACATTTACTATACCTATAATTCATCCATCAATTCTCATGTAGGACAGTTTTTAGTTTAATGAGAACTTTTCATTGAAACAGTAAAAATTGCTGCATATGCAAAAATATTTTTGATAGTAATATCTGCCCAAGTCATATATTTTATTGGAAAATTTAGTTTTCTTGTGAAGGTTTCATCTTATGTATAGCTCTGAAATCAAAAATTATAACACAAGGTTTCTAACAATAGTTTTCGCTGCTGTATACATATACTTTAGGAACCATAATATCTGCTGTATACGTATATTACGAACCATTCATTGAAAGTTAATGAATACGAAAACCTCATATGAAAAAATAAAAAAATCTTTATACTACTCCTATTCCTTTATTTTTGAAGTATAT
>JAQIWE010001744.1:0-14844 GCA_034698565.1 Campodea plusiochaeta
TCTATACCCCAAAGCACGCCATTTTGGATTAGTTCAACCACCAGGATCGCTTTTCGTGCAATAGGCGAATTTTATACACTTTATACTTTTTATAGTAGAAAAGAAATTTATTAATTTTTTAAGCATTTATAAAATATGTGCAGCTGTAACCACCATGCACAATGCTGGTACGTCAATTTGGAAACAGATCCAATTATCAGTTCCAGAAATTTTTCCGTGTCATTATTCCCAACATGCCCATCACACTTGTCGCAACCCATACATTACTTGCCATCTACCGGGAAACGGAGAAACAAGTTCTTCGGAATAAAAATGATTCCTGCTGTCGAAAGACTGATAACTGCATCAAAGCATGACGTATCGTTGCATTTTGTAAAACTGCATCGTGCGGAACAGTACTTCCGGTGGGTAAGTCGTGTCCGCACCCCATCACTTTTCTTGGAATCGTGAAATCATCGTTTCCCCACCCCCCCCCCCCCCCTCACTCCACACACTCGCTACTCACAGCACAACAAGAAATGCAAGGTCGGAGGACATAAAGTGCACGGAGTAGTTCAGAGATGGCGTTGAGGAGGTCTTTACACTCAATTCGCACATGTTGTACCACGTGTATTGGAGTTCTCAAGTCGCGAATTCTATCTTTTGAATCTTTTCGCACGTTGGGTTGAGTTCGCACTGAGGTTTACTTTAAGTCCACAGCAAATGATGGTGATAATTTACAGCAGTCTCATAATTATGTAGCGTAATGCTTATAAATATGAATATTTTCGAGATTTTATTATTTATAAATTATAAAATTTTCCTTTATTTGTTGCTGGATCATACTGAAGTTTTCAATTTATAGGGCCTCTGATAATATCATTTTATATTTGGCAACGTTGAAAAATAGTCTAATATACCTGCTATGAAGAAATCAATTTTCATGGACAATTTGAAAAACACTGTCGTAAATTTTATAAATTATGAGCCCTAAAATGCTGCGCTCTAGACGGCTAGACCGTCCAGAATTATAACGCAATTGTTTTTATAGGCTACATAAAGAGATCACAGGACAGAATCGAATAACTTTGTCAATCAGGATTTTGTCGAGGAAGCAGAATATTGTTTAAGGATCTACTTTCAACTGTTCATGTAAATCCATGTAAGCCTACAGTAAATATTAGTTGTTCAGCTTTACTCGACATCACAAGAAATTCATGTTTGAATAACATTTCATAACTTGTGTCACTAGATAACGTATTGGTACTTCATAATTATATAAGTGCATAACACATTCAAACTTTATCAATACATTATCATGTTTACAACCAGCTAAGTTAAAGTTTCAGAAATACCCATAAACAGATTCAATTCCTACACGCCTCCACAGATAAATAATAATACAAATTTGTATAAAGTACGAGTTCCGGTCAAGAGAAGAGTCTGCGTGCTTATTTAAAGATCAATAAGTCGTAATTTATACAGACGCACCGTAGTAAGTAATGCTGGCAACGTTGGAATAATATAAGGGGAGGGAACGGGAGAAGTATCCAACTACCCTTCCATACTGTATTTCACCCTAACCATCCATTCACCCTAGTCTAACCAACACAACCTTTTTTCATACTCTCTCTCTCTCCCTGACTGCCTGCATCCGTGGACCTCCTCCCTGCCTCAAGGAGAGGGATTGGACAAGAAAAAAATTCAATGGCCGATCAGGAGTGTATGGATATTAGGGAAATTATGAAGATTGAAATTTGTGTAAAAACTAATTAACTAATTAATTTATTAAGTAAAACTAATTATTATTTAAGTTATCTAATTAATCATTATATAGGCCTATATAATTTTAAAACAGTCATAATCGTTCGTCGTTTATAAGCAAAAATTGAAGCTTCATAAATATCAAAAATGTCAGACTGTAGATGATGGGATATGGGAGTTAATCTCAAGTTCTCAACAACTTGAACAATTGGCAGTTAATTTAAACTTTGTAAACTTTAGAAAATAATTAAAATTATTGTGTCTGAATTGGATATTTTAAAAGATCAGTAAGGGTACTAGGTCTAATTCAGATAAGTCAGCTACTATCTGCTGTAAAGTACATAGAATTATCTCTCTCTCTCTTTTCCATCTAATTCGAGTACTTTTCAAGTACCTGTCACCAGTAAGTCTAAATTAGACTAAACAGTAAACAATCCCACGAAAAAATTGTTTGTATTTAATTATGTGCCTTCGACTGCCATCATCTCCGAAAAACTTTTGCCCAACAAATAAATAGAAAACAGCAATGAAAGTTGAAAGTGACAAGTTTCTCTTTTCTCAGAAAAAAATTAACAGAACAAAAAAAAGCTTTTAGTTCTGATCCGAACAGGTCTTTTATTAAAAACCAGACAAGTATCAATCTAATCCAAACAATTTAAACTTATTAATACATAAAATCATACTTCTCTAAACATTGTATTTGCACACTGCAAGTTAACACATTTGCATTTTATTACGCAAAATAAAATGTAGTCACACCCCCACTAATAAAACTTTGTAAAAATGAAGTCCTTTGAACCCAGAGGCATATTCAAAAGAATAAGATACTCTTTTCGAAAAATGGTTTTACTAAATTATAATTCAAAGTCTCTAACTTTCTTGTCAGTAATTTATAACTTAGTTCGGGGAATCGAAAACTGGTAAGAACTACGGGCTACGACTTTAGTTCAGTCTATTTGTATTACTCACACCATAAAAATAAAATTTTAAAAGCAACTTTGCAGTAAAAGGCGAAAAATATGAAGGTGTCAACTTCAAAACTGTTAATTTTGTTTCTGTAGTTGAAGTCTCGGTTCTGTACCTTAGTCAGCCTTCAAACCGTCTGAAATTGGCTTAAACTTTGTGCAGCTGTTTTTCCAAGAAAACATTAATTTTCCGACCGATTCGTTTGAAGCATTGTTCCCTCCATTCCGACACGAAAGAGAATTAACAGCTGGAAAATCCCCCCCGTTTTACTTATGGATCCTTCCAACAATTTCCTCAGATTATGGGACTATTCAAGGCGTCATTATGATTAATCTCGGCAGATGTCACTCGGGTACAGTAGATTCTGTATCATCGCATTTATCATTAAATAATGGTCATAGATAACATTTGATTTCATTCTGGGCAAAGGGCAAATTGTTATTTGATCAGTCCCTCCTTACATATGTTTTGAGTGGAGAAAAGCAAATATTTGAAATCACTTTGGGAAAATAAAATAAAATTGAGATCAGATGTTTACCAATTCCGAATCCTGTATCCTGGATACAATGTGGAAATAATTTGATTGTGGAATGAAATGTAAAAAATGACTCGAAAAAGAGTAGATTGTAGTTTTTCACAATTCCTGTCAAGGAACAAATAGCCCATTTTTAAAAAGTGGTTACAGAAATTTTGTGGAAATTCCTGATAGCCTATTGAATTTCCACAAATAAATTAAAATTATCCTAAGGAAGTCCTGTCTGATCAAATCATGATGTACCGTATAGAAAAGAGTATCGATATCATAGCTACATGAAGTATAATTCTATAATTTTCGAGCCGCTTGGTTGTGGAAATATTTTTAAATTCCCCGTAAATTTGTGGAAAAAGTAGGCCGGATACGGTACCATATCTCCATATGGAAGATATTCCACCTCTGATGTTTGCTTATACAGCAACCAGTATTGAGTATTCGCTCCGTACTTCAAAAATTACAAGTTCTGCCGATAAAAAAAGTCTACAAATACACTTTTTAAAAGCAAAATAAGCACCAGGAAGCGGTGTAATATAAAACTTTTAGTATAATATGTAATTATATCTGAAAATTGAAGTGGTGAAGTTAGGTTTCCAGAGCATAATTATTAATTATTTTTATGAAACTAAGACTGCACTCACTGAGTAACAGGAGTAAATATTTACGTAGACACATCTTAGATCTATAATGTTTTAGTTCTACCAAGTTTGATATAATTTTGTCGTAGCCTAAAATTGTCTCCAGTCAGTAAAACTGTTCTACATCCGTTAGTGATGATTTCTTCTTTAATGGAATTAAAATTACAGATGTAAAGAGAGACGGTTTTGATTTATGCAATTTAAAGAGTCAAAAATCGTTTGAACATATTATTTCAGATTGTCTAATATTCAGAACACACAACACAGAGATCAATATATCTGAAAAACATTGCTGACTGCACAAATTGTATTGGTGAAATTTATAATGAAGACATGCTGTACGACTATAATTATACTTAATTTGTATCATTTTGTAACAGACGTTGATACAATGACTTATAGGCCCTACATGTAATTATTAACCTCAGATATATAATGTGGTATAAAAATGATTATTGTCATGTATGCCTGGAACAATTCAAATAAAATTTATTATTATTTTTATATTCTACTATTAGACAAACAGAGACTTCTAAGAGAACTTGCAACGTCGCTCGACTCGTTCCTGCATTAAAATTATGCCATAAATAATACCAAAACATATCTGTACGGTCCTACCAAAGACCACCGTCAGATCTCCAGACAAAATAATACATTTTTTTCTCCATAACTACACTACCATCAAGTTCGTCGATTCATTGCTTCTATTGAAATAAGTACCGTTCGTTTTCTCCATTTAGTTTGAAACCTGAGTCCTCGTACAACACAACATCTACCTTCAGGGCCGTATAAGCTCTTCCAACCTGGGTCAATTTATTTTTTCTTTATTTTATTTTTTGTCCCTTCCCCTCCCCTTAGGTCTATAAGACGTGCAGGAAGCTGAGGGACGCTACCCAACCGTCCTTCCCCCTCGATAGATAACATTCATCAAAAGAACATTCATAACGGACAACACATGCACTCACGGAAATATAAATCCGCTCTTTATTGCAATTAAAATTTATTCTAAATCAAAATCAATAAATTTCCATGTTATTCTGAAATTGAGATCTTTTGGGTTATAAAAATATGCTACCACATAGCTTCGATTTACTTTTGTTGGAGATTTGTACAATTTTAAAAGCATTACGTCTGAATTGGTGAAAGGTCTCCCTTTTTTAGGATACGGTATCTGAATTCTGAAATGTAGTTCGAAAGTTCTTGTGTCATAATTATCAAAGAATTTATAAGTGTTACTGAATTTCAAAATTAAAATATTCATTCACAACATGAAACATGTGAAATGAACAAAAAGGAAATTAATAAAAAAAAATATCGCCAAAATTCTTTTAAATTCAAATTAGGTTGCGATTTTTATACGAAGGTTGTAAATATTATTCAAATCATCATCTCGTAGGATAAATCGAAGAATTGGAGGTTTGATGATCATAAAAACTTGAAACTCGGGATCCAATTTTTTTTTAAAGTACCACGGTGAATCAGTGATTACTTCATAGTTTCCTTGTCTTTAAATTTCCTGCTTTTGCGATCCCCACCTACTTCAGACAGGCATAATTATTCAATGGCGCTGTTTCGACAGGTTAATTGAAAGTTATAACTTCAAAAATATTCTATTTGTTCTCAGTAATCCGTACCACTAATTATTTTTTTACCCAAGTTATTGCTATAATAATGTTTTAAAAATACGATGAGATTTTGTTTTCGCAATGGTAAGGTAAGGGGAACTATAATTTTGAAAATTAGTAGTTACGAGATGCTTCCGATTATCGAACTAGTTGCAATTAAAAAAAATGCTTACTTAGGCCTGCGGAGGAAAGATCCAGAAGAATTAATAAAAATAATAAAGTCATTCTAGACCTAAGTACTATAATTCAAGAATAAATATTAATTTTGTTTCATTGTTTGTTGAAGAAAATTGCTAAATAATATATATCAGTGAGATTTTCTATAGGTAACTTATTCAGTAAGCATAAGAAATTCAGAACCATAGTACGCCTACCATCAAATTTTAAGTTTCTTTTCTTTTTTGTCACACCATTGCAATACCGTAATAACGTGACAAAAAAGAAAAAAGAAAAACCATCTGATAAACTTACGAATAATCCTAGAAGTCAGTGTATCCGAAATTATGAATCATAAATTCAAAATTACGAAGAATCATACAATTTAAATCCCTTAAACCTCAGTACTGCAAGTGCATCATACAAATTACTCTCAAGGTAACAAAAAAATCACTACGAGTGAGTAAACGACATAGTATATATATGAATCAAGCATCCCATTCATTCATGAAGTATTCGTCATCTCAAAAATTCCTCGAACCGGAAGGGGTAGTAAGAGAATAGTAAGCATCTCAGGGGTACATTCTCTCACTCCACCTACGCCCACACACGTTCCTACAGAGTATCAACACAAAAAATAAATTGCTCCTCAACAAACAAGTATTTCGGCTTCACCTTCGAATGCCACGGAGTATTAGTAATGCAACTATGTTCATTCATAGTTTCATACCTTAGCCAAATTTTACGCTGTGGATGTGTAATAAAGGAACCGTGCATGGTGAAGAAAATAATGTGCGGAGGAGTCAACGTTGAGAGAGACCAGAACAAGTATCATTTATAATTATTTATTTATTCCAAGATTATAAAATTATGTCAAAGCATTTTGAACATTTTTTATTAATATTTATAGTTTTATCATGAAGCAAGTACTTTTCCATTATTAGGGTTGATGAAAGAATTTTATTTTTTAGTCCCACTGTTTATTTATAGTTGCGAATTTTTGGAATTCTTCAAGAATTGAGATTTGAAACTAAAAACCACGGATTTTCTTTAGGTGATCAACTAACACGAAGGATAAAAACATTAACTTCTAAAAAGAATGAACTTTTTATGACAAACGGTTCCCGAAATATGACCACTAAAAGAAATTTTCCCTTCACCGTGACGTCGTTGTGTCGAATATAAAAGCTAGTAACTCTGAAACGAATTGCAGAAAAATAATTCCATTTTTTTAATTGATGAAAAATTAACAAAAGATAATATCAAATTACCAACGAATTCAAATAATTCCTTTTCCAATTTCACCTTTAATTTGGGACACTTCGTTAAAATGATCGGAATTATATTCTATCAAGAAGATTTACTATGATTTTCCCCGTTTACACAATCATGACAGTGACCTTACAATTCATATCCGCTGATATTGTTTCCAAGAAATTTTCATTCCGTTACACATGGTCTTGCGTAATTTTATATTTTGTAGTGACAACTCATAATTTTTCATGCATAGTGAACATTGTATGTTTGCAAAATTGCAATGCTTCATGACGTTCTTGAAAAGATGCATTTTTTTAAAATTGATTTAGGGCTTAAAAAATACAAAATTAGCCTACACTTTTACAAAATGGCGTAATTTCTTTCTTGTGAAGTTTTTTTAAAACCAGCATTTTTTCCAGCGGGAAGCCATCTTTTCCACACACATATCCCGTTTTACTTTCTTTGTTCTCTGTTATACTCGCTTTCCCTAGAGACCGATAAGCTGTGTTGTAAAAGATGGCTTCCCCTTTAAAGTAGGCCTAGGTCTGATTACATTTTAAATTGTTAAGTGTTAGCGTCGTACCAAACAAAAACCTAACTTCGATTATTTTTTTTAATTTTTTTTAATCACAGTTTCGCTGAAGTTGAGATTTTTCAACGAAAGTCTGAAAAGATATCATTGAATAGTTCGTTTCCCACAAATAAATTGCTAGCATAGTCTAGTTCGGTCGTGTTCAAAGCTCTAAATTATCAGCTGAAGCAATGCAAATAATTTGAGATACTGTAATAATAAACTTTTACAACAGGTTAAAGAACTAAGAATATCTCAGAGGTGATTCACACTAGAAAATGTGTGATAACGTATTTTTATAAATTCCCTTGCCAGATAAAAACACATTTTAATACACCTGATAATAAATCATTTGAATTTCTTGCATATTTACAATACAGGTGCACTATGATGTTACCTATCAGTCATAGACCTCAATGTAATAAATGAATTTCAGTCGATCAATACTTTATTGCTACCATAAGCTCACTATAATCTCATCTTGTAAAACGAGATCGCAAAATTGAGCAGTAAATAAATTCGCTAGAACATTGAGAGTTGAGACGTGGTTAATATAAACTCAACCTTATCACTATTTATAACAGTTATTGTTATTCAAAAATTCTTTAAGAGGGAGAGGTAAGCCAATAGTAAAACACCGTAAAAAGTGAAATCCCACATTTCCTTTACTGCTCTACTCGAACATTTTAGAATGGAATTATAATACGTAACTTACGACATAATCAAAATACAATATTCCCGAGTAACAATTAAATTGAAAAAATAATCAGATATCAGTGTTAGCCACCTTACAAGGATGAAGACTGTGTCGACCGAGGGGTGAACCACTCATGAAAATCCAACATCGGTATACAAAATTTCCTGAACAACTCAATGAACATCGCTTGAACACCAGTGAACTTCCGACTGAAACATCGGAATCCAGTATCATACATATTTTTGTGAAGTGGTTCATCCCTCGGTGTCAACCAACGAGAAAAAGAACTTGCATGATAAACTGACTCAAAAGTTACGACCTATACTAATTACAATTAACGGATTTAACCAAACAAAATAATTTATATATTCCCCTTATAATATTTTGACAGCTGTATGTATCCCGAAATTCTAAGAAAAAAAAAAATTCACTGATGGAATTGCAAAGCTAACGAAACTGAATGTGGTTCTTGTTATTCTGAAAACATACACTCATGCATTATCTTATAAAATGTTTTTTTTAACTTACCCCCTTTTGGCACCACCGCCTGCTACGGACGGTTCGACGACTAGAGAAGATCCCAAGAAATTGAAGCCTGAAACAAATGGAAAAAACAAAAAATCACACATTTTGAAAGAACTTCATTTCAAATCAAAACTTTTTCAGCAATCATTTACTCCTGAAAAGTTATTTTGTAAAGAACATAAAATTAAAACAAAAACCAGAGGGCAGCATCAGTTGCAGTAGGCGCGTACCAGTGTAATGATAAAATAATATTTAATTAGTTTTAAATTATTACTCTTAATTGAAAGAGTGTCATAATACATTATTAGTTACTATTTCAATGGAACTGTTTCAAACAAATTTAAGAGTTTCAATTTTTAGGAGTTCTGACAATGTGCCTATATATGTGACTAACTTATGATTGTAATTCTAAATTTCATATTAATTTGTATAATAATAGCTTAGACTATTATACTACTTTTTATGCTCAAGTATAATAGCGCACTTTAGCAGTTTCACACAGAGAACGTTAAAAAAGTGAAGACTTAAGAAGTTAAGAGTGCTTTGCAGAGATAAATTTCTTTCTAAGAGTCTACATTTTATTTCAGAAAATTGTGAGTTCCACCTAATTTCTAATAACAATTTATATATAATTAAACAAATTGTCATATTATTTATATTCCCTAATTTCCGTTAATAATACGTACGCTGCCGCCATTGAACTATAAATGCAAATATTGGCGAAACAATTAGAAAACATTAACCAACTGCCCAATGGATCAATCGTCGATATTGCAAAGTTCGCCATTTTTAAAAATGGGCGGTCCCTAAAAACAGAAGTCGCGAATACACGCGCGAATAACATTGGGCGTCACACACATGCTGGGTCTCCTACTGACGCCGGGGATAATAAACAAGAAGGTACAACGGGGGATTATGATAATAGTACGCAGTTCATCCTGTACTACCAGTTTTGTGTTGCGGAACATTTGCGAGTAGAAAATGGATAGGTGTCGGTTCGCAAATATATATAGGATGATGTTTAGGTTACAATGGATTAAATAAATAGGATTTTAAAACTAATTTTCATTAATTGTCACAATACGAGGTACCGGAGATATATTTTTGAATTAGTATCATAGGTTATTTTATTTAAAACGATTCAAAACTTAGTCGAACAATTTGGTTGTTATCCTTATTGTTAGTCAACTGTTAGCTACTTCGAAACGATTGCAAGTTTGTTGGCATTGTTGAATACAATAATTATCTTTCTTATGTGAATCCTCCAATGTAGAAATATTTCACAATCTCGCAAAGTTAGAGTTGAAAAAGTTGATTCAAGAGGACAGTTCAAAAAATTTGATTTAACTGTAAGCAAAAATTGTTTTTTTATTTTGTTAATTTTTTTCTTCTAAATTGGAACCCAAATGCAGTCACTTCAAAAAAAATTATCCCCTTAAAATTATGTTTCGAAAATTACGATACAGCATCTAGGTCTATTTACTTCTATAAATAATTTCATTAATAGTCATGATGCTAGGCCTATGTTTTTCTCTACTTGGAAAAAACCCAATCAATAAAATTCCAAATTAAAAGTTCTGCTCTTACAGATATTTCTATTTCTGCGAATTTACATTTATTGCAGTAAACAGAATGTTTTAGCATTTCCAAGGTTTGTTTTGTTTTGCTTCCATCCTAATAATTAGAACTATTTAATCTATTTTCGAATGGGAATTTTTATTTTTAAATCTAAACTACAAATAATTGCATAATTATATTATAAAGTTCTATATTGTACTGGGTATTTCTGTTTACAATATTCCAACCGACCAGTACAGGATGGGATTTTATATTTTCTTTCAAAATTATTCTATTTTTAAATAGTTTATCCACATTATTTTACGGTACGCTATTGTACACAGCGTTTTAAAATTTATAAAATTATTAATTTTTAACGAATCCATCATTATTCACAAACTAAACTAGGCTACAAACAAAATTTTAATTACAGGTATAATAACTTTTCACCTATGCTAGGCCTATAAAACTGAGCATAAAAGTGTGATGAAATTCCTGGATTCAAAACAAACCATCCACGCACATACACAGTCATTCATTGATTCACAATGCAAAAACGACAATCATGCTTAGTACAACAACACTCATTATTCATAAACTTCCTGCGTTCCAGTGAAATTTTTATTTTCTGAGAACGCAGTTGCACATAAAAGTGCATCATACGTACACAATAAATGAATGGGTATAATTCATGTAGTATTGACCGGTACTATAGCAATGGCCATTGACCTGAATTTACTGGAGTGCAATTACATTTTATATACTACGAATCGAAGATTGAACTACAGAAGGAATAAAGCATGTCACGAAATTCGATGAAACAGCCCATCGTAAAATACAGTGTACAGTGTACAGTATACAATATATCAAAATGTACTGTATGTATTCCTTTGGATGTAGTAAAGTTAATTACGATAGTACGAACTGTTTTTGCAGTAATTCTGCTGGGTTGTATACTTTATTATTTTAATGCTAGTTTTAAAAGTTACCATAAAAATGGTCAGTGCAGAATATAATATAACAAGAAGAGTATTAAAACAATTAACACCAAAATATAACCGAAACAAACAGAGGAAAGTTTCTTTCTATATTTCAAGTCACAAAATTCTGGATCAAGATAGGACGGTTTTGGTTGGGGGACAATCTGAATTCTAGATGTTTATTTCACTAAAACGAACTATTGAAGCTAAAGACGCCGTTTAGCTCGTTACAACGAAGATTCCAAATGAAAAATACGAGTTTACGTAAACGAGTTGGACTGGAATCAGAATTTCGAACATCTAAAACTGGAGGAAAATGAAAATTCCCTCAACAAATTGGGATTAGAGAATAGACCAAGTCGTATCTGTTAACTTATTGGGGGGGGGTCTGTATTATTTAGATTAGAAAGTATAATTTCACAATTTAGTCTGTACATAAACGTAAACGAAGTTCTCCTTTCTCTGGTTTTCTGTAGTGTTCCGAAAGTGGCTTTTCTCAACAACTCAATAACCAAAGTGGCTTTTCTCAATAACCAAGGTTCATTTGGAAAAAAATTGTTGAAACTTTGGACATTTTAGTACCGTTAGTCCGTAACGATCTTATGAGCAGATTGAATAAAACATCAATTTTCCGATTACGCGAATTCATTTATAATTCGAGCATCTGTTTTCATAATTTCCAAGTTTCTTCTTTAAAAAAATATCTCTTTCTCCGAACGCCTTTTATTTTGAAGTAATATTTGTAAAAATATATTTGCGGCTTGCTGAGAATCCTTTCGACAATGAACTGGGGAAACAGAAATGTGAAATGCAGTGTTGTTACTGTTGTATATTTTTCAAAATTCATTTGTTTTCCGAACGCGAAGATTGCAGTTTTAGTTTTTAATTGACTAATCATTATTCCGTAATAATAATCTATTTTATACAATGGATATGAAATGACCAAGTACGGTGCCTGTTATTATCAGGAGGTGAAAATTACTCACAATTTCTATTTCAACTCAACCTCCAGAATTCGCTGACCACCAACTGAACTCCGAGGCTACTGTAATCAAACAAGAGTCCATGAATAAAATATATTCTCAGTCGAAAAATTCCAAATCTTTTTAATTATTTATAAAATAATTTGATCCCTTCCTCCCAAAAATATCAAAACCAAACTCCCCATCCCCGAACTGACCACTCCCTTCCCCGATAACAAGATGTCGTGTGTCCGCGACGACCTGATCCCTTTGATACCATTGAGGATCGTATTTGTCGTGGCGTGGTCAGTCGGTGTCCCCCTCGTCTACATAGAGGGTACCACACCCCTTTGAAATGTGTCGCGGGGATGAGGGAAAAAGAGCAAGTGGTCTGTGAGGTAGCCAGGCAGGCAGGCAAGCAGGGGCACGTGGCAGTCAAGCTACTTCTCATCTCACCACCTCTTTGTCGTCTTGACAACTGGCCGAACCCTTTACACGCGAGCTCAATGTTGCATCTGCCTCAACCAAGGAGATCACATACGAATGGACTTTGGATGTACGGAAGTAATGTTTATAATATGGGTTGATTTAATTTATCTTATGGTATGGATGTGGCTGAATTCAGAAAACATCACTTTTGATTAAGACTCAAGAGTCATCAAACTCTTACTGTAATTTATAATGTTCTTACATTATATGTTTCTGAGATTGATAAAGATTTCTAGTCGTAATTCGTATACGTAGTATTTGTAATATATTTATACCGACTTTCTTTAGTTTATCATAACGAATCAAAAGATTGAATTCAGAGAAACGTCACTTTTTATTTTAGTCAACAAACTCTTCACTTGCATTTCTGTTTCTTGAAATTTCTCTTAGTAAATGTGTACAGCAAGTACCGAACGTTAATTCTACGAATTTCAAGAACAATGTTTTTTTTTTTAAATTTATTTATAAAATAGTCCCTCTCGTTGTTTCTCAGAAGTGCTAATAAGAAACTTATTCTCTCTACTCTCTTCTTCGGATTTTAGAACCAATTGCTACCGTAGCGTACAGTACTGAAGTTATTGATTTAATTTTTAATTAATTAATTATGCATTTCAAAAGATGATAATGTTCGAATCAATAAGCATTAAAATTACATTACTTTGCCAGTCAATGTATCATTCTTCAAGACCATTTTGGAACAAAAAATCGAGTTTTTAAATCAGTACGGTAACGTATAAGAAACTGATTAACTGAAATTAACACAAAAAGGCTTACTCTCGCTCTACCCAAATAACAGTTCCTGCAAAGAATATTTTTTTAAAAAATACAATCAACCGTTCAAAAAGCTAGCTGAGTCAGAAAAAAAACTTTTCTTTCTGACTCGTCAGGAGGGGAAAAGAGTTTAACTTGTGCGGAAACGACATTCGGAACTGAAAACTGCTTCCGACTCGGTGGGACGGATAACGTTGTAAGTATATTTTATAACAATATAATAATCTTCATTTGGCTAACACAGTGGTGAATTCTACGGATTTATTTCGCTGACAAATTCATATTTCAACAAGTGGAAATGAAAATAAGCGTGTTGAATTAATATTAAAAAGAAAAGACGTCAATAAAATTACAGTACCGTAATATAATTTCTTCTGGAGATAATGATCAGAACAACAATTTTTCATCTGCAGGCGTCATTGCAAAACGAATTATTTTTAATAACAAATATAATTTGTGCCTTCGCTATCTACAGTTCTAGATCCAATGTTCCAATCACCAACAATATCTTCAGTAAAATTTTGATCGCTACAAAAGTATTGTTAAAATATTTATTTATCTGGACTGGTCTGGACAACTGGACCATGAACTCTGAGAGAATAATAATTATGTTTATTTACATACTCTGTTTCCATATAGTAAATTGACAAATGTCACAGAATAACAATATCAAATTGATTACAATAAAATATTTTCAAATTTGTATTTTGTGTATAGGCCTAATTATGGTTGTGGAGAATGTGAATGGAATCCTTTAGCACGCTCATGGCAACTTCTTGAACCAGTTTCTTTTGCAAGCCAAATCTTCTATGAATTTCTCCATGACAAAGTTAGTAATCTCGTATTTTCTATTTTTCATTCAGTTGATTCATTCATGGAGGGTTCAAATCATTCTCCTCCGATTATTTCCATAATTTCTATTCTAAGTTACGATCCCAATATGCTGATATTCATATAATATTTCAACTTATTTACAATTCCTGATAAGTGATACAAATAACGTCATTACGGAAGAAATCGGCCAGAGAAATTTTCGATTGAAAGAAAAAAAAAATGGACCATCAACTGATCAATGCAGAATACAACTCTATGGATGACATCTCCAAAACATTTCGACGACACCGAATTGACCGAAATCCCCAAAAAGTTGAAAAAATGCTTGGAATGTTATTTCCTTCTGATTTATGTAGTGAACCACCACGTGAATTTGCTAACGTAAGCGGTTGTTGTTAGAATCAAAGTGACCGATAGTCTAGCTGGTTGTGTGAATGAGGAAGTTTTTCACATTCCTCTCCCACCTGTTCAACCCCCCCCCCCCCCCCGGTTTCTTCCTCATCATCATGAAGAAGTTGAACGCAATGACCAACTAACTAAC
>JAQIWE010001745.1:0-14842 GCA_034698565.1 Campodea plusiochaeta
ATTCAAAGAGCTAAGCTCATCCCATGCAGTCAGCAACTATCACTCTGAAAATTCTACTTAGAACAAATTTCAAAAGATGGAATTAATTTCTAATAATGACAGTGGCTTGCAAATTTCATTTGAATAAAACAATGTAGAGTTTATTATAAGATATTCATGTTTTAAAGTCCTACTAAATTTTGGAATTCACAGTTAAGAAATCTCAATACTTTTAATCATTACTGTACTTCAAATACTTTTTATTTTATTTAAAATATCATTATTTTTATTAACTCTTCAATTATTAATAATACATTATTTTTATGTAAGCAATTAAAAACTAACTTAGACACTGAATAAGGGCTAGGTATATGGCAGAAAAGTGGGTGACCTTAGCTTTTCACCCTCATGAAAAAAAGAGACGGGAGCATAATTAGTGGACTACAGTATTTGACAATATCATTTAAACATTATTAACCTTCAGAGAGAATTTTTAAATCTATGTTTTTAAAATTTAAAATACCAACAAGGAGAAATATGTAGAAATTTATTATAGCAGAAATTTTTTCCTTCTAAAATTTAAATTTAGGCACTTTTATTCAACTTTTTAATTAAAATCATCTGAGTGTTCTCTTATTTAATGTGATTGTAACACTTAAAAGTATAGAACTGTATGGTTGATCAACAAACTCACTGTTAAACGTGGTTATGCCGGTTATCTATAAAGTTAAATCTATCTTAGAACTTTCACAATTATATTGTGACCGATTGTGACCTAATACACGTATTTTCGAGGGGATAATCATCGAGGTGAATCTCGTATACTTTCTTCCAAATTGAGAGTGAATCTAAGGAATCATTATAAGAATCCAGGGCCTTTCCTAATGGTCAGTTACACACAAAATGCGTAGTTACAAAACTGATTTGCGCAGTCACAAATCTGAATTTGCGTAGTAACTATTTTCAAAGTTTCATGAAAATCAGTGAAAATAACCTAAAAATGGAAATTTTTTAACGCAAGTTTTAAAAAATTTTCGACGCTCGCGCCAACCATTATGGCGTTTCGCTGAAAATACACAACATCTCAGTGCTGTTTTCACTTTTCAGCTATCATTATAAAAGAAAATTATCTGAATAGTAAATCTTCTTGGGTTCATCCTGTCACTGATGACAAACATAGCCAAGTGCATTCAGAAGATATATTTTTATTACTATAGCATGTAGAATTAAACGCTGTTAGTGTTAATAAAGATGCGACCATATAGACCAGCTTTTTATATAGAAACCGATAGAAACATTAATCAAGCAATATGAAACATAAAATTGGCCCTTATATTTAGAATCAGAATAAATTGCCTTTCGAATTAGTTTTTTTTTTTTTACAGTTTCCTATCCTGTCTTCAACCATTATGGGATTTATCGATTCAATAAGTTATTCGTCAAAATTCTATCAATCGACTCGAAAATTTAAATGTGGCATGATAGTGTACTTCTGAGAACTTTTATATATACTTCGCTATACTTAGTAGTCAGTGGCCGTTATTGGATATGATAGTTGACTCGAAATTCGTGAAATATTGATCGATTCTATATTCGTTGAATTTCGGTCAAATTTTTAAACCAGAACCATTTTTGGAATCAGGATAAAATCGCCCTACGAATAAATATATGGTTTCCTATACGTATCTCGTGTCGTTATATATCGATCGACTCGAAAATAAAAATGTGAACTGGATTATTTTTTCTGAAAAAAAAAAATCTATATTTGTCGCGACAGACGGACGGACATACCGAGGACAATCGATACTTTCTGCGCTTCGCCGCAGGTCGCATCTAAAAAGGCATTTTGTCAATTAAAAATTTTAAAGTTGGACAATGAAAGAGGAGAAACGAAAATTATGATAATTAAAAAAATATTTTTGTGAACTGGTCGATTTATTGCAAAAAGTAGAAAAATTAATTCTAATTTTAAAGTTTTTATTGAAACTTTTACTTCAACTGTTGAAAAATTCTCATTATTTTCACTTAATATTGTTCTCTGATCTCTTGGGCTACTGCCAACTGGAGAAATCTGAAATCGCCAGGTGGAAATTAGTCAAAAATTGGTAGTTTTTTAAACTATAATTTATAAAATTTTCTGCGTTCACTTTAAACATGGTGGCGCTGCATGGACGCTCACACGGTCTGCGACCCTGCGACGCTCTTGTGTTTTTTCCTTCCTCGAAATTTTTATTTCGATCCGCGCCAAATGACCTTTGTTTCAAATCAATCTCGCACCAATAAAAATAATAGCCTATAAAAAAAAGGGAGGCGTTTCAAGAATTTTGTGAAATATGTAGTTACAAAAATTCCTTAGGAAAGGCTCTGCCAAGGAGGTAAAATATTTGCGGATCATTGGCAAATTCAACTTTTTTTTTGTACTGGTGGAATCATCAGTTGCCTGCACATTGGTAACAGGCTCATCAGCAAAGTCTGCCGCAGGGTCATCAACCATTTCTTCATCTTCTGACAAGACGTTAACAACTGCTGGTAATGGAGTAGTAGAAATAACTATTTTCTTCTTCTTTGGAACGGTCAAAAAAATAATGCTAACACTCACTTTCCTGTCGATCTTTTCGTGCCTGTTGCCAATAATTAATTATATTTCTGGGTTTACTCTAATATTTGGAATATCAATGCCCATTCCAAAGTCTATAGTTGAAAAAACGACGTTAATCGTAGAGTCTGCACTAGAAAATGTTTTTTGTATGAACGTTTTCCTCTCAAGTGGTGTTAAACTGTGAAACATCTCTAGTTTTCTGTTATTTACAGATCTAACTTGATCTACAAAAGCCTGTTTCCCTGCCTTTATTACACAGTCCACCTATAAATTCACAGATTTCGCTCGCGCTTCGGTAAATATTAATCCTTCTAGTGGTTTGATGTCTTCTGATTTTCTTGGCCCCAGTTTAAATTTAGTTGTGATCGTTTATCCTGGTGCGTTGCCGTTGATACTGCCAGATTTTTAGCTAATATTCTTATTGAGCCTTAATGATAGAACGTTCAAGCTCTTTGTCCTGCCGGAAGGTCAATTTTGGTACTCAGAAGAACAGCTGGACGTAAACACTAAGTTTATTCAAATTCTTCTGGAAGGACCAAAAATAATTGTCCTGCTTCGGGCATGTGTTGTAGCAGTTTAATACCGTATACTTACGGCAAATTTCCTGTGCCAGCCCTCGACATGGTTAGTAGTTCATGACAATCTAGCTACTAATCATTCATTGCAGTTCCACATGTTTAGAGAAAATAGTGATGGCTTCCTTCCTCCAGCTGGGCTTGCCTTTCCGATGTACGTATTTTCAAAATATTGTGGCATGGCACTTCGGGATCAGTATTTTCTTCCTGGAGCTTTTTAAATGCTTCTTTCACATTAACTACTGGTAACAGGGCTAGGGCTGGAATCATCTTTATGGCAGTGGCAAAGGTTATGCCTTCACAGTAAAATAAATTTGATGGCTTGAAAACATCACTAGAGATTATGCAACATCATCATTATCCATAGCAAAAAGCAAAGAATGATGCAGCTACAAGCTCTGGTAATATTATTATTTTTCGAATTATTTTGTTGATCTGCCCATTGAAAATTGTGCTTCTGTTATTTGTAACATTTATGATTGTCAGCACACTTTTAATTATTGTACCTTTGAAATATAAGTTTGTATCAACAAAGGAAACGTGAATACTGTTTTCATGGTGTTTGAAATTATCAATTTCAGCATGTATTTAGAATGTGATTGATTCATACAAGCGGCTTTGTTTGTACAATTTACTTCTTGGAGAGCTATGTCTCTTAGAACTGGTAGAAGACGCGTGATATTATCTCTCATCTTAGAATTGAAGTATATTTTACATTGAGGACATTGATTAGATTTTAAAACATCATCACTATTTTGATTCTGTTTACAGTTCAGATCAGTATGGGTAAGGGAATCCGAAAGATCTCTAAGTAAACAAGGGTCGCAAGGCTCATTGTTTATATTTTTTAAATCATAATCTTGAAGGTGAGTAGGTACTTTTTTCTCTCTAACAGGTCTAGGTACACATGCAGTACTAACTACATTATTAGGACAAGCAGGATCAGATGAAGGCTCCGCTGATGGAAAATCATCTGGGCAAATGTTCCTAATACTACCTTCTACATCATGCACAATCGCAGTGTCCTGTATACGGGATTCTTCAGGAAAGATTTCCTGATTTGTCAATTGTACGGGACCAGCATTCGACAACACAACTTCAATCTCATCGTCACTATCTACTTCATGCACCTCACGCTCATGGTATGGTTTCAAGTGATTTACATGGGATCGTATAATTACATTAGGTTGATCAGTGGGGGATATTTCCACAGTATTGTAATTCACTCGTTTTACAATTTTGAATGGACCTCGGAAGCGATTTGTCAATCCTGCAGTGATATGCTTGTCAGCAGAACTTTTCACAAAATTTTTACGCAGACACAACATTCCTGGTTTTAGGTTGAACTCAATTTTATGGTGGTCAAATGCCAGCTTGTTCGTCTCTCGTGACATCATTGCATTCTCTCTGGCAACTTCGGTTATCTCTGAGAAACGTTTAAAGTATTCCTCGAAGTCGGGAGGTTGGGTAGAGTCGATCTCGATATTAACTGGTCCAAACCGCAACCTAAGAGAATCGTTGAAAACTCGGCCAAACATCAGCTGATTTGGGGTAAATCCAGTGGAAGAATTGATAGTGTTGTTTATATTCAACTCAAGGTCTCCTAGGATTCGGTCCCAATTCCGAGGGTGTATCATATTTACAATTTCTAACATTTTCCACAATTTCACACGTCTCTCACAGACGTTTGACTGCGGACTGTATGGAGAGATGTTAGTGTATTTAATTCCATATCTCTTACACATCCTCCTGAAGCCAGAGCCAGTGAAGTCACTTGCATTATCTGACAATAGAAGATTAGGGGTTCCAAAGTTAAATGTGGAACGGACTTTTGTCGCTGTTTTCGCTGAGGTTTTATCCTTCATGGGAAACAGTCTGATGTAACCGGAAAGACCACAGGTTAACACCAACACATACTTTGATCCAGAGTAACTAGGCGAGTAGGGGCCGGCGTGATCGACCGCAACAACATCCCACACTCTCGGTACTCTTGCTCTACCCATCTTCCCAAATTTTAATGTAGTCATAGTTTTCGCCTTTTGACATTTAACACAGGTCTTGACGTATTTCCCCACACTACGGTAGACGCCGGGCCATGTGAATAGTTCTGTAATCTTCCTAAATGTTCTTAATCTTCCGAAATGGGCGCCAGACTTAATGTCATCATGAAAACGATAGAGTATTTTATTTCTTAGAGCAGGGGGTACCATGACTTTCAACTCGGTTTGACCTGTTTCACCAGGCAAAAGAGCTTTCAAATCGTTGGGTACATGTTTTAGGAGAACTCCACCCGGGTCTATTAAGAAAGAATGAAGTTCTCTAATATTATGAGATACCTGTTTTTCGTAGTCGACTTCCTCAAGTACTGTAAAGATTTTCTGGAACTCAGGGTCAGTGAAGGAGAACCCTTGAGCAAATACAATGTGAGTATTCTGTTTCTTGATCTGCACACCATTCTTCGACAAATTTGATAACGAGGCTGTACTTATCACTGCTCCCCTCGCACCACCATCCCGAAGAGCTCCATATTCCTGATTGAAGATAGTCACGTGGGGTACTGGTTTCAGATAATCTGGGACCTTACAGGGTACTTCGTTCAGAAAGGATTGTTCGGTTATACATACTTTCTCTTGATTCCAATCGGAAGGCTCATCATCGGGGTAGTTATTACCACAAGATGATGAAGTCTCAAGATTAGGCAAGAGGTAGACATAAGTAAAAAGTAATGTCAAGAAACTCATTATTTTTAAAGATGTCCAAATATAGGAATTTTTTAAATATGATGCTAATCCAAGAATGGGTTTTAGAAACTGGCTCATTTTAGTCTCATTTGAAGAAGTGTCAGAAACTTTCTTAGTAACTTCCACTGTTAAGCACCTACTATCTTCTTGGCTGTCCGAGAAGACATTATCATTCGTATAATATTTTTTGATAATATAATCATTAAATTTGACTAGAGGACTGAGCTTGTCTGAACTAGGTAACTTCACTTTTTCATTTTCAACAATTGGTTCCGAAATAGACATCACATTGAGCGAATTCTCTTTCACAATATTTTCTTCCTCAAATTCTCTCATACTACACAAATGGCCTGCTTTATCTTCTGGTGGTACACTTAAACCATATTTTATTGTATTTAAATTACCTTTTTTAAAAGAAATGCAGTCTTCTAAGGTGATCGTATGAAAGTCGATGATCTTCATGGCATCACTTTTATCTATGCCTTTTATTTCCGATTCATCGATATCTTGAAGAAAATCTTGTTTGCTTTTATTCACTTTTACAATGCTGTTTTCTTCTTTATTGTCCACTAAAATCATATTGTGATCATTATACCTAGCCCCATCAGTATAGGGTATTTCTTTTCCTCTATTATCTCCTCTCACAGAAGACAGGTACTCGGTTGAAGGAGAAGAAATCTCCCCACAAGAGTGAAAGTCCTCTGTGATTGGAGAAATCCTGTTATCGTTCATGTTTTCGCAAAATATTTCTTTAGGTACTCTTGGGTTATCTTGATTGGTTTCCGAAATGGGCAGGAAATCTATATTACAATTATTTTGTGTAATTGTAGGTGTATATGTACCTTCTTGATTTATGCATTGCTGGATTCCTGCCCTTTCCCATTTAAAGAATCCTGTGATTCTTCTACACTCTTCTTATTTTCCAAGTATTGGAGTTGTTGATTTAACTTCTCTATTTGATTTCGTTTAGTTTCCAACATTAGCTCACAAATGTGTCCTGGTTGATATGTTTCATTGCAGTATACACAAAGTCCTCTTTTCTTCGCTTCTTCAAATTGTTGTTTTGTTACACGAAAGGGTTTATCATTTTCCTTGGTGTAATTTTGTCTCTTATTGTTAAATTTAATGAATTGAGTTTTACTCTGTTCAGTACCGGTCGATTCCGTCTTAACTTGTGGATTCTCTTCAATAATCATTGCTTCGGTCCTATTCTTCTTGTTATCAGCTGTCTTCTCAGGTGCTGTGAAATGTTTTTTCAGCGTGGCCTGATAAGGATCCAAACTGTCCATTGAAATCGGTTCCTCAGAGAGGGCAGATTTCTGAACATTTTTAACTTGGCTAGGAAAGTTTCCAAAATCTTGCTTATTCTTCTCAGCTGTGAGTCTACCAAGTTGAAAGTATGGTTCTGCCATTTCTTCATAAGGTAACCTCAAAGGTACTTCTAGTCGTTTTGAAATTAAAAATTGTATCTCCGAAGCTTGAGCTCTTAACTCTAAAATTGATCTGGGTTTCCTAAATTTCCCAAGTTCTTGGGAAAAGGTAGGAGAACAGCTAGAATATACTTTTTCTATAATACACTCATCAGGGACATTTTCATCAAGACGAGTATATAAGATTTCTACTAAATTAATGAAGCTCACTAAACTTTGTCTTGGTTCTTGATAAGTGAATTCTATTTGTTTTTTTAATTTCACAAAATAACTAGGATTTTCGAATGTTGTGTAGAATTCTCTAGTAAACTCATTCCAGGAAGTAAAATCACCATGACGGTTCAGTCGACACAGTAACCATAGGCCTGCTTCATTAATCAAGCTTCTCGCTAAGACATGCTTTAATACTTCTTCAGGTGACAAATCTGTAGATCGAGCATATAATTTCAAACGATCGATATATGTCCTGGGACTCATAGTATCGTGTTCACCAGAATAGGAAGGAGGCGGCGGTAGGTGACTAAAATTGTTAACTTTGTAACAATTGGTGTCTCTAAAGCCATACTCCCTTCTATCTTCAAAATCTTCCATGCGGTCTCTTGACTGCGAACGAGGTCGATTTGGTCTAATACTCTCAAATTTTCTAGTATTAATCACATTATTATTTGTCATATTTGTATGAGGATGAATATTTGGCCTGTCAGCATTGTTATTTTCCTTGGCTAACATGGCCCGGTAAATACTACCATGAATTATTACACTACTAGGTTTTGTCTCTTCAGCGTCCTCAAAACCATCATATCGGGATTTGTGAGGTTGCTGGGCGATGTTGCTAGTAGGCTCACTTTGAGTTGATTTGTTTCCGAAGTGGTTATCCAAATCTTGAAAAAATCTTTCAGATAAATCGTAACCATCCCTCTCTACAGTTTGCCTGTTGGCGGAAGCAGGAAGCGGGAGGCTACAACCCATTCTCTCTACAGTTTGCCTATTGGCAGAAGTAGGCAGAGGAAGGTTGCAATCATCCCTCCCCAAAGCCAGCCTGGTAGCCGAAGTAGGCCGAGGAAGGTTACCATCAAAAGCCAAATAATTATGGCGCTCTAAAATTTGAGACTTCTTCATAATGTCACTAATAAATCACAAATACTAAAATTAGTACTCACCATAAATTGTCACAAATTCTCTAAAAAAAATTTCACTAGGCTCAGTAGCACACTTCCTCACTACTCACTAGTAAAATGTTTAAAAAGTCACTAAAAAAAATTTCACTAGGCTCAGTGGCACTATTCCTTACTACTCACTAGTAAAATGTTCATAAATTCACTGTCACAATCACTAATTATGCTGTAAATCCGCGAACATGAATCACTGTAAAAGTCTCGAAAATTTCAACTCTCAAAATTCTACTGGAATTCTTCTACAGCCTTGAAAGTTCTTGTATAAACAGTCCTAATTAAAACCTTGAAAGTTCTTGCAAAACTTCAAAAGTTTTTTCTTGTATAAACACTTTTTAATTACAATGACCTCGAAGTTCCTTGCAAAACGCTAGCGCGGTAAAACTCAAGGTAACACTGACGAAATCGGCGGGTATTTGACGCCACATTTTTGCCAGGGAACCTGGTGTTTTTCAACAAAGATTCAAGGCTTATTTTTAACACTGTTTTTATTTCACTAAAATCACTGAAAACTGCACAATAATAGGCTAGCTCAACCTATTTTTCGAAATTCCTGATTTCAGGGCGTTGGTTACGCAATTTCGTGCCGCCACGTTGGTTCGACACATGGAGGGTTTTCGAATAATTCTAAACTTGATTTATTTTTTAGACTAAATAAACTACTTCTGAAACTCCAGTTATCATTCTCAGTTTTCCCTCCAACAGTGATGTAAAGATCAAGTTGTGGTTGATTAAGAGAATAATACAAGGGATTTCAATTTAGGCCTATTTTACTCCCGTTTCAGCACTTGAAACCGACTACGCATTCTAGAGCCATGAGTTCATTTTTACAGGCAAAGTAAATTTAAGGACGTTAGAAACTGATAAACTAAAGAAATAACTATAAGTTCTTTTCTTACCACTTTGAAAGACCATTAGGGGTTGCGATCCGGTCTTTTTTGTCCATTTTGGGTCACTTTTTCACAACCAC
This sequence comes from Campodea plusiochaeta, assembly GCA_034698565.1. Taxonomy (NCBI): domain Eukaryota; kingdom Metazoa; phylum Arthropoda; class Diplura; order Rhabdura; family Campodeidae; genus Campodea; species Campodea plusiochaeta. Next base: position 9,467 of record JAQIWE010001745.1, read on the forward strand.
AACGAGAAAAATAACACACGTCTACTCTCTTTCAATCACAAATTTTTAATGAAATCTCCGCGCTCTCAAGGAGCCGGCAAAAAGGTCGTCGCCTGGTGACAGAAACAAGAACCAGGGCGGCGCATAATTTGAATTACAAAATAGTACAGTACAAAAAAAGTGTTTTTATTTGATATACAGGCATATAATTTTAGGCACCCTTTCATAATCAAGTTAGGTATTTGAAAATTCATTTATACTTCAATAAATCCTATATAAGACACTCCTTTAAAATTATAACAAATCCATCAATTTTTTTAATATAATAATAGTATATTTATATTATGTGTATAACATAATTATACATAAGAACACACTACATTGATGTTATTTAGATTTCGTCTTATACCTTATTTTTGCCGAATTCTGAGTATTTTATTTTCAGTAATATTTTAAAACATTTTTATACCGGTATTTAGTTATTTACTTTAGTTACTGAGGCAAACAACTTGTAAGGGAAATAAAACCGGTTTGAAATTAACCAAAATTGAAATACCGGTAACGAAACCCTTAACCATAACCAAAACCGGGAATTTTCATTTTAAAAAACCGTAACCGAACCGTTATTAATTTTGGTTTGACACCCTAGAAAATTGCTTTTATTTTGTGAAGGGGATAATGAAATTTTGCTACCCTACAGGAAATTGCAAATATGTATTCAGTATTCTGTCCAGAAAGTCTAGTATTTAGTAAGAAGCTATTATGGTATTGATTTAGTGTTCTACAGCATTCATTTATTATATTTATGTGATTTATCATTGTATGAAACTAGTTTGATCAATGTAAACTTTTTATTTTTGTTATGTAACTGAGAACTGCAGTAACTTCCTGATGAAAATAGTTAATTATTGATTTTAATTAATTAGATATTATTATTGTTACTTATTAGTATTGATTAATTTAATGATTGCCTAACCTGTATAGCACTATAATTACAGAACGGTCTTACATCTTTGTTCAGCTTGTGATAAAAACAGAAGATATTGTAACAGGTTTTCTGTACTGGGTCAATGTATGCTATTTTTAAAGATCAACTGATAGGCTTCTAAGTGTCTGTTTTTTATGTATTATCTTAAAGTTAGAAATGTTAATATAAGTGCATAATGATTTATAGTAATTTTAATTGCTGTTAACTGGGAGAAAAACACTACGTTAAAAAAGGCTGGAAAGGTATGACGTCACATCTCCCCGAGAGATTTAGTAAGAAATCGGAGTATAATCGTCAACAACTGGTAATCTCAAACTTGTCCTTTATTTACTTTATGAACATTAATGTAACTTTAGTGTAGCATAGCAATGTTTTTCATGTATCCACTTATTATATCCTGAAAGCTCGAATTAAAATAGAGATGCGATGTCATTTTAATGAAAAGTTATCTTCTTGTAGCTGCCATTCTAAAAAAAAAGATGGAGTTGATTATAAATGTATTTAATATGTCCTGAAGGTTATGTTAATAGTAAAATACCACAAACTGTGGTTTAGCCTGTCAGTTGATCTTTAAGTAAGGTATATATTGTTGCAGTAACACTAAAAATATACTTGATATAAATTACTTTTGCTAATATATTTTATACTATGTACTACGTTTTCTGTTTAACGTACTTATAAAAAATGTAAGATGTGTTCGCATCATAGTGACATCACAGATTTTTAACTTCTTCCTTTTTGAACTTACAACTTCGAGATTTTAATATGTTAAACTTTAAAATAGTTTAAAACAATATCCGAAGTTTCAAAATAATCCATTTGATAGTTTTTGCGTATTTTTCAAAGTGGAAGAATTTCCCATTACTTTGTACCATACAGGTCAGTGATTCTTTCTTCGCCGAGCTGTATAAACACATGGAAAATTCTTCCACTTTGAAAAATAAATATGCAAAAACTATAAAATGGATTATTTTGAAACTTCGGATATTGTTTTAAACTATTTCAAAATTTAACATAATAAAATCTCGAAGTTGTAGGTCCAAAAATGAAGAAGTCAAAATTCTGTGACGTCACTCTGAGAACTATGAATACTTATATTATAATATTGTACTGTAATATTGTTATGCCAAATCAATTGTGATATTTTCTTATTTTTTTTTAATTCTATAAAATTCATATAGGCCTATGTTAGCATAGTTTATTATTATAGCCTTTGAGCCATGATGCATTTTATGTAAATTTTGGAATCTTATGGATTTGTCTAGTTTATTATATTATTTTTAACATTATTCAAATGTTTGATTTATATTTATGCAGCAAAATATACTGTTTTGTACAAAAATGAATAAATGATGTGTCATAAGGTATAAAATAAAGCACAAATTTTAAAAATCTTTCTTTTGGTTTTTCATGAAAACCTGACTTGAATCTTGGTCAGATTTTGTGTGACGTCATATCCGTTTCGACGAAAAATAAGTTCGTCAAAAATATTTATTGAAAATCAATTTTCTCAAAACTTTAGTAAATAATTAATTTCATGCTATCATATTTAATTAACTTCTTCCGTTTAAGATACTGTCATTAACTTCTGCAGTTGTTTATTTGCAAAACCGGCTTTCACTTCATCGGCCGCTGCCATCTTTGTATTCATACGCGAACTGTAGACGAGTTTGTCATTGCTGGTCTTTAACCTGCTTTGAGGAATTGGAAGGAAAAGTGTAACATTTTAATAGGTAATGTAAATATATTTGAAAACCATTTGTTGCACTGATTTACCAATAAAACTGTACAATATCTGAGATAATTAAAATCGTATGACAACTTGCACAAAGTAAAGAAATGCTAAGTGACAAGTCAATCGGACGTTTGACGTGAATCCTTGTTTGTACTTTTATTGGATGATCTAACCATTTAAAGAAATACCATTTGAACTTTGGAAGCTAAGCAAGTCGTAAAGTGGGTTCGTCGTAGCTTGATAGAGTAAGAATCTGTGTAACTGGGAATTTAAACCATTAAAAATCATTTCTTTTGTTCCCTTGGGCAAGGTCAGTTAATGTTGACCATTCCCAGTTTTATTTTTATATTTTGTCCAGTTGTCATTGTTTGATCCATGATGAGTCGCCTCTTCTAGCTTATTTCACATTTGAAACTTAGATTAACAACTTCTGTTCAGTAAAAGCTGAGGACAGCAGAAGACTAAATAGGCCTAGAAGAAAAAAAGCCTTCTGTTGTCTTGTTGAAGCTTAAAAATGCATGAGTGATGTAAGGCGTAGTCTAGTTTCAATCGAACAGTTAATATGATCATGTAGGCCTAATGTTTGTAAAACTGAGAAAGTCCTGAAGTAAAGTCAGCAACCTACTGAGTACTGACCAAGGCGTGACGTAAACAAAACTGCAGGCCGTGTTGTTTGGATTTAAGCTACATGTTCCTGTTGCACCTTTGTCTGTTGAGATCTAAGTTGTGACAAGAGTTGACAATAAGTTCGAAAATGGACAGATTAAGGTTGACCTAACCTAACTTGAAATAATAACGTAAGGAAATTGGGGACGATGAAAATAGTGTACTAGAATGAATAAGGGGTCTCTTTTGAACTCATTTCTGCAAAAACATTTGTAGTTTTAAGGTGATAAGAACCTTTTATCGCTAAAGTGCATGTATACCCTAACTTCTAATTATTTTGAATAATTAGGCCTATATCAGTAAAATAAATATTCAAAATTATGAAGGTTCCTCTAATTTGTGATCATATTGGTTCACAAAATAATTATGAATAGAGTTTAGGTCATTATTTAAAACATTTTCAGTTTGATCCACGAAGGGTTATTTTAAAAGATTCATCATAAAAGTAAGAAAGTCCACAGTTTAGTAAATTACTCAGAATCAACTTCGAGAGAGATTTTTACTCTAGTGAACTTCCAGGAATTTTTAAAATTTGTTTTGTTTTCATTAATACTGAATCTACTGTCAAACTGAGGCATTTTTGAAGTCGTCTAAGAGAAAAATTATAGTGAAATTGCTTTGTTTGTGATTACTGATTTAGCAAAGCAGTATTACCGGTATCATAGATTTAAGCTTTGAAATGTTGACTCCTTTCAATTTGGCCACAGAAGCCTGTCTTTGTCAATTTTGACTTTTTAATTGACGAAAACAAGCTCTTGTGTCCAGATTTAGACCATTTAAAAAATGGGTCTCGAGAGAATGAAATAGGCGATGTTATATTTACGGAATCTAAATGAGTTAAAGGCAGAGTAATACTGAAGAATTGAACTGTGACAAAATATTAATTAACTAGCCTACAGAAATGAATTAACTTTTGTTATCTAAATGACCTTGAACTTGATCTAAATTAGCCATGTGGTACATTAACCCATCTTATCACAGATACAGCTGACTAGTCTCTCAGACAAGTCATTAACTCAAATAAGCAATTATTAAATTATATTATTCTTGTTTAAGTTGTTTTCAGAATGATTAGGATTTCTCTGTACTGCAATCGTCGTATTTTTGTATTTTTTTCAGTTCAGCTGACATTGTTATCAAATTACTCAACTTGCTAGCTTAAAATATAATGTATTTTTTAAACAACAGGCTATTCTGAAACATTCTGACTCTACTACAGCTTTGAATTTTTTGGTATTATACAATTCATCAGTTAGGCTATAATAAAGTAACTAATTGCAATGTCATGAAATGTATAAACAGTTAATGAATTTCTGAAAAGTCTGCAATGGAAGGTGTCTTAGTTCTTACCAATCTTACCACGTGTAAGCTAAGTAGGCTAGGAATGATCTTTTGATGTATGAATCATACTTATAATTTTGACTGTTCAAACTATGAAGAAAGGTTTTATTTTCTCTTGTTTGGGTGTGGCTCTCATGATAAAAATAAGCTGATATTGATGTACTGTATGACTCAGGTAGTGATGTGCGAATTTACCAAAATTGGAAATCGAATAGAGTCGAATAGTTAATAAATCGTAACAAATATTTCAAGATTTACAATAATAATGCTTTTTTTTTTTTTTTCAGTTTTATTATAAAATTTTCACATAGTTTGACAGTTTTAGCACTCTAACAAGGGGTAGACATGAAAGAATAAATCTGCTGTTTTCTTGTGCCAACAAAACATTCTCCTTAGAGGTGGGCACGTGAGTAACGCTCACGCGTGATCACGTTCATGAACGTGAGTCATGCGTGAGCGTGAGTAAAATTGAGATATTAGTTGCGTGAGTGACGTGAGGAGCTTGAAAAACTGCGTGAGTGAATGGAAAAAACTCGTGCGTGACCGTGAGCGAACATAAAAAAAAAATCTTTGAAATCGCGAAAAAGACAAAAAAATCTCCTTTTTCCGTAAAACAGAAAAAGAAGCTGACAAGGCTGTAAAGATAGTGTTTCTATTTAGTACAAAG
>JAQIWE010001746.1:0-14841 GCA_034698565.1 Campodea plusiochaeta
GTCAACAAAGAATTATCAATTGTTGGAATGTCAGAAACATCCTTGATGGGTTAATCGATTTGGGTCCGTAAGATTTTAGAAACACTATATATTCGTGACTACTGAAAACAACAGCATTTATTCCTGATCCCCCTCTCTAATTCCCCCTTCCTACGCCCAGGATATAAAACTATACAGTGAGGGTGGTAGATTTGGTACTGAAGATTAAAACCAAATCCCAAGGGCTTTTCCGTAAGGATCGATATTAAAATGAAACTTTGTGTCGTAAATTTTTATGGTTTCGATGTGTATTGGCCAATGAGGCTCTTCAGGGATTTAGAAGGTTGTAAAGTTTTTTTGTATGTGGTGAAAGACTGATGGACTGCAGTACAAAGCGGACCAAGTTTCGTATGGATTATCGCCTCTAAAAGTTTTCCTATAGAACGTTCGTAAAGATTCTATTATCCGGGACACACAAAAGTTGGCAGATTTACGGGCTGTATTACGGGCTGCATTTTGTAATATTGAAGTTCATTATGGTTTTAATTTTCGACAAAATTGATTTTTAAGTTTTTAGCTTCGCTCTGAATGGTGATTTAATCGTGAAATTTTTATTGTTATCAATATGATATTGCTTAATTAGAAAAGAGAGTTTAATTAAATTTGGAACACACTATATAGTTTTCATTATATGATTATGATTGAGAAAATACTTATATAGTTAACTTTTCCATGCAAACAGTAATAGTTATTAGATTTCTTTACCTATGTATGTATGTCCTAATAATCATATTTTGAAACAATAGCTTCATCCTCCACGTTATACCTCGTATATAAACATAAGACCAGATTATTTGTTAGTTAGAGTAAGTTGACATTTTTCACACACTAACAAAAGGGTGGACCCTGGTTTTCTATTGAAAATAACTTTCTCCAGTCAAAATCGGCAACATTTATTAACTAGAAAAGTTATCATGTTTGAATGCAAAGTATATCAGTTTTTTTTGTAATACATCACACTCATTTTAGATATGAAGGATAACTCCCTTTTCATTTTAAACTAGAAATAATTATGGCAAATCCTAATGTTTAGTTTTTATAATACGCTTAATAATTTATCAAAGAAATCGAGTAATCTCCAGTCATTGATTTCAAATAACCAAACATAAAATAATATAATTTATGTACTTTGTTAGTGCACGTCGTTTTCTTTTCGATTCTGGAGGTTTTATTCTAGCCAAATTTAAAAAAAGGCGTAAAACGTCTGTAGAAAAATATCTGCAACAAAATGTCGAAGACTCAAATACGAAAAAATTCACCTCGACGAAGCGACGTCGCCAGAAGACCTCAGCAGGGGGGGGGGGAGCAGGAGCGAAATACTTTTTAGACGAGGCGAACTTTTTTCTTATTGAAGGAAAATCCTTAATTTCTATAAAAATAAGAAATTTTTAGGCAAAATAAGGCAATTTTAGACTAAACATGATAAATGTACTCGTATTAATGTAAAGAATCGTTAAAGTGATGTTTTCTACACCTGTAGTATTGCTCTTTGACTGCCTATTTTAGAGTAATTTTTATTAATTTAGTAAGTAATTTTTTTAATCAAATTAATTTCTTTTTTGATCGAGGGGGGTGGACAGGAGGCGGAAGCTTTGTCAGATGGGCAACCTCCTCCCACGCTTCCCCTTAGCGATGTCCCTGCCTCGACGTTAACAATTCCTTCCAAAAACCTAAATTTGCAACCGGACAATATTCAGTTCCGTTGACATATTCCCATGACAACAGAATTCCATTGACCTTTTTCTGTGAACTTTTTTCCCTTTTCTTCCATTTCGTTGGCTAAAGCAATTTACGTTGTTTTGTTATTCTAATTCTCGCGCGTCGTCTGCTAAAGAAGGCGAAAAGAATTAATTATTGAATTAATTTGAAAGTCTAAATTAGAATTTGTTTTCTATTCTGCCTCCTGGTGGCGCCGTTACAAAACTTTGGAAGGAAAAGTTAGAAAAAGTCAATAAGAAGGAATGTTAAGTTCTGATTAAAATATTGCAATATCGATTCTTGGAACAGACTGAAAGGCTTCTGGGTGAAAATATATTATTTTGAAGTTTCATGTACATTTCCAATTCCGCTTCAGGGTGTTCGTAGTTTTGTGTGAGATCTCCAGATGGAAAAGTAAAGAAAATTATTAAATAATAAATTTAAAGAAATATTAACAAAGGAGGAATTAATGTAAAAAAATGATAGACTGAGAATATTCAAAGTTAACGTATATAAAAAAACTTTTTGAATATTTTGTAATTTGTACTGAGTAAAAAATTATTTCAATATTTCTTATTGAGTAATATAGAAATTGAGTTTCGTATTCGTTAAATATATTCTTCCATCTGTTTTCATTAACTGGTTCCCTGTATAGATACCTTCTATTAAAAATACCTGTTTTATTAAGGATTTGTAATTATCTTCTAAAAATATTTATTGATGGCATATTGGTAGTAAATACAATTATTTAAACATGTATTTTTTACAGCGGAAAGCCATTCTTTCCAACACACAGATCCCGTTTTACTTTCTTTGTTCTCTATTGTATTTTCTTTCCCAAGAGAACGCTAAGCTGTGTTGGAAAAGATGGCTTCCCTCAGGAAAAAAAATACCCCTTTAATAATTCAAAGAGAATAAAAATATATATTTAATGTCCAGACCAAGAAATACGGAGGAACCTTTAGTATTTTTAACCTTCGAAAATTAAGCTTAATTTTACTGAAACAGAATTCAGGATTTTTATGAGCAGACGTGTAAGTTTCGATTAGGAAATCATAGGAAATCAAACGCAATAATACGAAATGGAGATAAGAAATGTGGAAAGTCTGTATTTTATTATAGATGAGAGTGCGTGTGACTGCTCGCATTTATTTTTCTTCTTTCTATATTTTATGAAAGAAAAGTGTAATCACGTGGAAATAAAAGAAAAGTTTGAAAACTCGATCAGCAGAAAAGTTAAGATTAAGATATTGAAAAACGGATTTCAATAGATAGAGTAACAGAAAGTGTTAGAAATTATTGAAACTTCAAAAAGTTAGAAAGTTTCAAATGTTTCAACAGAGTATATATTCTAAATTGAATTATTAGAAACTTAGCAAAGGACTATATATTATAAATGAAATGTTTTAGCCGACTACTTTGCATTGGAAAAATAAATAAGGAACAAAAAAAAAATGACTCAAGTGGGACTAGAACCCACGACCTCGGTCTATCCAGGACCGTGCTCTACCAACTGAGCTATTGAATCCGACGAATTTTTTTTTTCATTCTTAATTTTACATAATAGTTACTCTTCAAATAGAAGCAGTTGATTTTTTCTTGTTCTTAATTTATTTTTTCAATGCGAAGTAGTTTCGTCAGTTAAATAATTTCATTTATAGTTATTCCTTTGCAAGCTTCTTGTAATTTAATTAAAAATAATGTCTGGTATATATTATTGATGCATTGATATAGTAATATCTGCTAAAAACCGCATAAATATTACGTACAATTCCTTACAGTATACTAAAAGGTATCTTTAATTTTAATAATAATAATAATAATAATTGTAAATTATAATTGTATCCCACACTATGAAAACTTGCAGAAGTTTGTGATTTATACAGAAATGCAAATTTGTTTATTTGATTCTTGAAAGGAAATCTTAATAACATACAATTCAGAATATATGAATGAATTAAAAGTTTATGTTTACTTTAACGTAGCAGAAGAAAACTTAAACAAACAATTGGAATATTTATGAATTCTTCAAATAATAGGAAAATACTTCAAATGAAATTATAATTGAGAGATTTATTGTCTTCTTCAGTGAAATGAGTTGTTAGAGTAAAAAATCGACTTCAATTTGTTGTTCTGGAAAATGTAATATTATGGACTCTGTTCACAATCAAATATCAATTGTATGCGTTATCAGCAATTCCTTTTTACATGTAGATAGATTTTCTCTCTAAGTATAGGTAAATCCATAAAAGAATAGTGGACTGCTTCCTAAGATTTCTTAAAATAATTAATCTTGTTCAATAATTTGCTTTCTATAAGTTTAATAGACTGTTCAACATGGATTGGTGGAAAATAAATTCTGGATTAATAAATAACATTATTCATTTGGCCATATTCTTTCACTCTTTAAAGTGTTACTTGCAGCTAAATTGACTTTTCTGATATTTTATCATAATATTAGTCTTCTTGATATAAGTAACTCATATTATCTTTATTAACTCCCAAAAATCATTGGCTGTGGTGATATTCGCCTTAGAAAATGAAAGAAAATAAGCTGTAAGGTAGCGACAAATGCTGATATATGAATAAAATGATTGACTTGCATTATTTTTAAGTCAGTTTTGCTACTACTTAATAGATATATGTTTTTCAGCGAATAATTTGCATATTTTCGCAAGACAGCGAAATTAAGCAGGTCGATTTGTGCTACCTTGTGAAAAATCTATCGAGTATATAAACAGAAATATCTCTTGATCCGTTGGGTCAAAAAATATCAAACTTTTTGTAAAAATTCTTTAATAATATACGGTACAAGAAAATCACCGAAAACCGGTAATTCATTATCTTCAGGTAACCCTTTAAGAAAATACGGGAACAGAAATCGTTTGATAATCTATATTGGAGTCTGAATTTGGCAATACTAATTAAATTTTATTTGAAAAAAAGAGAAAAAGATAATATATAAAGATATTTGAGGCTATTGACTTATATCTTTTATTAGAAAAACATTGCTTTATTCCTTAACGAGTTAGGAAAATGTTCCGGAGAGTAATGCGTAGGGGTGGGCACATACCCCCCTCATCTGCCGCCAAACATAAAGCGATCACATCTAATGACCCCCTATATAAAAAAAATTTAATACGCGACATTAACGGTAAATCACAACAAGAATATAAAAAGTTTATCAGCACTGTGCACGATTAATTAATTAATTAATTATAAACTATTATTATTACTTTATTTCCACGAGAAATTTCACGTGAAAAATAAACATTTGACTAAATTTATTATCGTACTTGTTTACAGAATAACAATTAAATTGTAGGACTAATTAACCAGTAACCGAAAATTCAGGTGACCAAAGAAAATCAATAAATACGAAAAAATTAAACTGTTTTCCGTCATAATATTTTGAAAGTTCGATACTGTGTTTAATTTAGCAGTAACTAGCGATTTTTCAATATATTTTACTCATTCTGATTTCTTTTTGAAAAAATGGTGAACGTCATGGATTTCGTAGTGGTGACTACTGGAGTCCTTGCAGTATTATACATGGTGTCTGCAGATACAGTGGACTTGAAAGATATCAAAATAGGAAAATATGTAAGTATAGCTGTTTTAGTAGTTATTTATTATTAAGACAAAATTTCCTCTCCACTAATCTTGTTTTTTTAAATATTGTTCACTTTTTTTTAGTTATTTTAAAAAAATTACAAAATTTGTTCTAACACAAATATTCTATATGTTTATTTTTAAAATGAGACTGAGTAATCTTTTAGTGTTATTCGAAAATAAGAGTATAACATAACCTGGTGTGTGCCGTAGTTCTAAATTTGATTATGTTAATCAAATAAATTGCATTGTTTAATAATAATTAAAATTAATTAATAATATTAGAAAATATTTATTTCATAAATCAGATGCTTTCAAAATTTAGGAGGTAATAACTGGAAAATATAATGTTGAAAAAAGGTCTTATGAAAACAGGACATATATACAACGAAGAAAATTTTCTTTCTTTTAAATTGATATTTATTTAAAAGAAAGGAAATCTCTTTCGCTGTTTTTCTCTTAAGTTTTAATATCGTATTATATTTGGTAACCAATATTACATTTTCTATGCATTGTGAAACTCTAAACCAAATAATATTTATTTTCGAAAATATTAAATTAATATATTTGGTTTAAAAATTGTTAATGTGCAAACGTACCACCAGAGGTTAACTGAAAAGTTATTAAAGCTGCATAAATTTATAGAAAGACGATAATTATATATTGTTTTGGAAATATTTGTCTAATTGCTCAACTCGAATATACAATTACTGATTATCAGCTGGTTTTATAGGTAAAAACTTCTATATAATATATTTAGAAGTTGAAGACGGACACTACATTATCAGAGACTCATTTTCCACAGTCATGTACGACTATTAATAGATTTCAAAATTGCATAGATACCTATGGGAATTCAATTCCCTGTATAACTATATTTGAAATACCGATATCAATATTTCAGGTTATTTCCATAGACTTCTATAATTTTATTTATTATTAAATCTGGTATTAACACGATATTGAATATTCACATGCCCGTTACACTGTTAATAATACAGTAACTTACAATTTATTAATTTTTTCTCATTCCGTTAATTTTCTTTTTTCTCTCCTATTTCAGTGTAAGTTAGATTCAGACTGTAAATCTAACTTTTGTTTTTATAACAAATGCGTTGAAGCTGGGAAAACATCAAAAGGTGGAGCACTACTCAAAGAAGCTTATTTAAATTCACAGAAGAATAAGACAAGGTAAAGTTATACAAATATTGAACTAACACTTAAAAATACCTTTTTTTTCAATGGTATCATATCTACTTCTTGAAATTAAAATGAGAAAAGAGATATTACTATACATTTAGTCTCTCTCAAAGATTAGTCTGAAATTATTTTAATTTTTATCTAACATTCTTCTACATTCATATTTTGTTGTGTTACGATTGGTAAATCTATAAATGAAACAAAATCTTTGTCAATATTTCAGCGAAGATCCTCCACTTTTATCAAAACAGTATAAAATTTACAAGTAAATTTTATACTGTCTTGATAATTTTAGCATTAAAATTGTTCATTTTATTGACAACTGTTAATTATATATTTGTAAATTTTATACTGTTTGATAAAGGTGAAGAATCTTCGCTGAAATATTGACAAAGATTTTGTTTCATTTATGGATTTGCCAATGTTATCGTAACACAACCAAATTTGAATAGCATTGAATCCATGTCTCTCAGATGTAACATTCTTTTACATTCTGTAAAAGAATTGAAAAATTATTATTGCTCACTTTATTACATTTATTTCTCAATTTTTGTTTTTCCTTGATATGTCTTTTATTCTTGTATACCGGTGGCAGTTAAATCGTTTTAATATTAAAGGCCCATTTTTTTCTGTATGGCGCATCTTTTTTCAATACAGCTAATATCGAGTGCAATAGAAAACAAAAAAAATGTGAAACGGTAAAGTTGTCATGGAAAACGATACTCCCAGCTGAAAAAATACAGAATTAAAGGGTTACCTGCAGATAATGAATTTCTCATTTTTTGTAAATTTCTTGTACCTTACATTCTTTTAAAACATATTAAAAAAAGTTTGATATTTTTTGACCCAACAGATCAAAAGATATTTTCATTAATAGAAGTTGATATAAGTTCTATAAGGTAGCACAAATCGAACTGTTTATCTTCCCTACCTTGCGAATATATGCAAATTAGTCACTGAAAAACACATATCAGAGCATATCATTGAAGAAGTAGCAAAGCTGACATAACAATAATACAAATTAATCATTTTATTCACATAACAGTATAGGTGTCTCGTTTTCGGCTCCGCTACCTTACAGTTTATTTTATGTGAATATCTCCAAAACCGGCGAATTTTGGGAGATAAGAATAAATTATTTATATCAAGAAAACTAATATTTTGTTAAAATATCAGAAAGTCAATTTAGCTGCAAGTAACCCTTTAACATAGTGTATTGTCCCCATTTATCTCCATAATATTACAATATATTTCCTTTTTTTTTCTTTCAGAAAAGTGAAACGTGACACGTACAAAATGAAATTTGGTTATGGCGAGAAACCAGATAAACCAGGATGCGGCCAGTTGAAATTGAATTTTGAAGAAATAAAGGAAAATCCATGCAAACCACCCTGTGTTAAACAGAAGTTCGATAAAATTTATAATGGAAAACCTGATATTATGATTGTTTGAGAATTTTCTATGTATTATGTTTTTTTACACCTGTTTTTAATAAAAAAATATCTTCTTGAAGAATATTGTTTAATGCTATGTATTAAAAGTTGTAAAGAGGAAAAGTTGAAGAACACGTAAGAGCAATTTTATCAGAATATGCAGAGCCGCGCGTATTAAGATTTTGTGGAGCCCTAGGCCAACAATAATATTTGAATTATAATATTTCAAATAGCAACATGTATTTTTAATTGTAAATAATTAGAAACAGATCTACTAATGGGATTTTGAGATTAAGAGCGTTTAAAAATAATATAAGGAGCTTCTTCCAAAAGTTAGATCATATATCATGGCTAGACCTACATTTCAAGCACTAGTACACAAAACCGGAAAAGCCGTTTCAATAACATTTTAAACGGACAAATAGAACAAAGGAGTGTAAAATGTATTATCACAAAATAAATTAAAATTACATAATTATAATTATGAAGATTATGATCATATTTACATCTGCAAATGTTCTATGAAGTGTAAAGCAAGATAGGTCTCTTTCAACCTCTTTCTTCTCCACATTACTATTTTTCATTTCTTTCTCTTTTTTTTACTAGAAGTGCGGGGCCCTTTCTGACCGCGGGGCCCTAGGCCATGGCCTTCATTGCCTAATGGGTAATACGGCCCTGGAGATATATAAAGATTAATTCTATGCAGTAATGAAAATTTAAAATATTATTATGGAAATAGTTTATAATGTTTATAGTAATGTGCAAAATTATAGTGATCTGTAAAAAAAAATCACATTTCAGAAGGCTCACTGCTTTCACTATATTTGTCTCCATAGTATACATACAGAAATATTGTACTTAACTACAGACTTATTGTGTATATTATAAAGAAATGTTAGAAGAGTTGTAATATAGATAAATGAGACAAGTTAAATGAATATAATATAAAATAGTATAATATTATTGTGATTTTGTTTCAGGTGGTTCTCGTACAATGATTCAGAAGTTTACACCCTTAACTTGAATGATATCCAGAGTGACCAAACATATGTACTCTTTTATTATTTGAGAGAGTAAAGAGGAACTTGAATGATTGCTTTTCTTACAAGCTGGTTCTTAATGCTTTTACTTTATTAACATCAGTTGTACTGTATGTTATGAATACGTAAGGTTTTATTTTCTTTCTAGTTTTGAAATATAGTTTCTTCATTCATTCATTTTTTAATTCATTCAAGATTCTGGAAGTATTTCCTTCTTTTTTTTTAGGTCTCGTAGGTAGTTTGTTAGAAATCTTAAGTTCTTTCCTTTTTGAATTTGAGAATGATTTGATAAAAGAACTGATACATGTCCTTTTGGAAATTATAATACATTTTTTTGTATTGCAGACAAACAAACAGAGAAATGAAAATATATAAAATAAATATTAAGATGAAAGTTTTACACTTAGCAACAATATTTTATAAGGGTAAAAATATTGTGATTCTATACCAATAAAACTATTTGTTGATAAGAATTGATACATAATGTATAATAGTGAGTGTGATTGAATGAATAGATGAATGAGAGTGAATGACTGAGAGTTAACCATAAACAAGTAAGATACGAACTGAATTTTTCATCAGTATTTTATTTAAAACAAAAACTTTTTTTTTTGTTTTGAAGTACCTGTATAATGATCATAATAGCAGGAATTAATTCACAGAATTATTAGTTTCATTATTAATCTAGCTTTTTAGAAGCCTCCTTCTAATTTAGTTCGCTACAAAATATCATTACAGAGTAAAAGTGCTGCTATGGTGTACAACAACGTTGGCAAGTGAGTTTAAAGATAGGTTAGAATATTTTATTTTTGTTTTGTAGAAAGATAATAGCATCAATAAACCAAAGTTAACTAACATGATCATATTCAATATTTCTCTTACTTTTTAACTGGAAAGATAGATATTTGTTACATATAGTAGTTTAACTTATTTTTTAGTAGAATTATAATGTAAATAGAATATACTGGAACTGCAAAAGTCTGTGATTTTTTTTTATTATGATAGGTAAAGAAAGGATTTGTAAAATATCCTGTGTCATGGAGTAATGCTCATATTTTTGCATCACTACATAGATACATGTGTTAGAATAAAATAATTAGGTAAAATATATTTAATTTTATATAATTATTTTTTCTCTTGCCAAACTAAAGTGCTTTAATACTGTGATAAGAATGTAAAATCCCTTGGATAAAATGTTGCTTTGTGTTTACTTTTTGTAAGGTAAAAATAGTTTCAACTGAAGAAACATTTGTGTTAAATATGAACCATTCCAAATAGTATTTTGCAAACTTTCTTCAATATTTTTTCTCTGTTGTTTTTGTACTGCATATAGTTTATAATTATAGTGTTGCTAATGTTATTCTAAGTAGTTTTATATATGTTGAACACAGATAAACTAAATATTCCATTTGAAATTCTCAATGTTGTTGTATTTTTTAATCTATATGCAAACAGGGGAGTAAGAATTCTTCTCTTGTTTGTTTTTCTTTTCAACATTCATTTTGTAAAAGTAATTCATGAAAGAATTTTATTACCATTCGAAGGAATTTGTGTTCAACATAATAGTAGATAATATTATATTAAGTGTACTTTTTTTGTACTCTATAAGAAATAAAGATTTTTTCTCTGCATTATCTGCAGTTGTTGTTTTATTTTCAACATTTTTTATAGAAGTTAATATATAATATTTTTATAAATCAAAATGTAAATTTTGATGAAGAGTGCTGATGAAATAAATTAATTTATTTTGATAAAATAGTGTTTCATTATCAAGTGTTCCCTTATTGTTTTGTTTTACTTGTTTCACAATTTAAAAAAATATATACTGAAATCTTTAGGAAACGTAAACATTGCAATAAGAAGTGAGATTTGTCCTACAGTATTACTACTTTCAATATAATAAATGTGATATAAAATAGAGAAATAAGTTTAGAGAAATTAAATATGCTTTAGTTACTGTATTTGATAATGAGAAGTATATTGATGTGTTAAGTTTATTTTGGTTTAAACTTTTTATTTTGTTTTGCTTATTCATATTGAACTGTAGTTTTCATAGAATGATTTATTGTTTTATGGCCATTGACTAAAAGAACATATACAATGAGACATATGGATATTGGCTATTTTTCCTTAAATAAATGAAAAAAATGTGTGGATTACATCTACAGGTTACCACATTTGGATGTTTCAAAATAAAAGCAGAACATAAAGTATTTGAACAGAACTATATTAACAATAGTATAATATATACAATATAAAGATTCTAGCCATTTACATGATATAATATTATTCCAAAGTCACTATATCACATTATGCAACATAATACTGGCACATATATAAAATATTCACAATGAAGAGATCATCAGCATACAATTATTATGTCTTCATGATGGGATAGAAACTCTGGAAAAAAAAGTATTCATAATTCATCAATTAGGCCTTTATATAGTGAGAAATGAGGAAATGTTTATTATACTAATTCAGAGTATGTAATATTGAAAATGAAGCTAAAATACACATATAGGCTATTAATGTAGAACTTTTAAAAGTTCATAGCTATAAGATTACAAATATGAAGCAAAATGAGCATAGTTGTCAAAAAAATATGTCATCAATAGAATTATATATTATTCATCATCCACAAGTTAAATCCTAATCATCTTATTCATTTACCTTAAAAAAAATTATAACTGTTTGAAATGAAACAATCTCATCAAAATAATTTGACTAACTTAAAGTATACACACATTTTATAAGTATACCATGCAGTACTCATATCAGTCAGGCTTTACCATACTCATTGTTAACATGAAAGTCAGTAAGGAATAACAAGCTATTTGACTCAAAAATGTAAAAGTTTGATTTAGTACAAACTTACTCATCATTTGATTGATTGTCTTCCAATATTTCATCTTCTTCATCTTTATTTAATCTATTATATTTTATATTTACAAAAAATATCATTGGTAATACTATAACACTGGAAGCAAAAATACAATGATTCATCCAACTGTAACCTGAAAGAAAAGAAAAATAAACTACTTATTTTTACTTCTTACGCAGCTCAGCATTTCTAGAACATTTATTTTAAAATAACAATATGAACCCCATGTTTTCAGAATTGTTTTTTTATTTAATGATTGACAAATTTTAAAAATATAACTCACATCTTACAAATAAATTACATGTTTGTTCCTTTTCAATTTTATATCTGCATAGTATAATATATCAATTCAATGATTATTACTACATTATATTTTAAACTGTTTAGAAAATACATTAAACTGTTTGGAAAATACCATATTAATAGAGCTACGAAAATGTAAGTTAAGAGCAATATAATTATGTATTATCATGTGAGAATTGCCAGTCGTCTTTGACTTGTAGTATTGATTTCATAAACTTACCTATATCTTGTTTGAGGAATACTAAATAGAATATAGATGATACAGTATTATACCCTGTAGACATTATTCCTCCTACTAAACTTTCTGAAGCTGGATATGCATTTTCTACAGCACATTCCAATAAAAGTGGATTTACAGCAAAATTAAATAATGCTCCAAACAATACAGAACAATAAATTTGAGCTAGAAGAAAAATATCAATGTCAACATATCAGCTGGGAAAATATAACAAAATAAGAAATATTGCAATAAAATACATGCATATATTCAGTTATACTCATTACTATCATTGCCTGCATTTCATTATTCATATATATTTTTTCTCTACAATTACAAGAAACGTTTTTTTTTTTATACATTTTATTTAATGTTTCAATTGTATGTCAGTAAAAAATTATTTTAGTTCTAACATATTTTTACATAAAAATATAACAAAGTAATGTTTCTCTTTTTTACTCGAATACTCACATTTTGAAAATGGTATCCACTTTTGTGCAAGGCAATACATCCAAGTATAAGATAATGCTGATAGTAAAAGAAGTACAAATATAAGTAACTTTATATGTCGTTCAAATTTATCATTTAACCAAGAGAAGAAAGTAGCTCCTACACAACTTGCAAGAACAGCAAAGATTCCGAACATTCCAACATCTTGCTGTGAAAGAAAGAAATATACTCACAAATTCTTAATTGTTCAACAGTATTATGTTATTCTCAACTATTTAAAAAACTTTTTTTTCAGTTTCAAATCAGAAAATGTAAATAAATAAGCAATTGATTCTCATAACGACAGAATTTATTTTGAAATGTATGTCAAGTTATTTTTATTTGAACTATTAAAATAAAATCATTTTTATTCTATGGATATATTATATCACAATGATCTTTGCAACATGGAAATGTTCTTGCTAACTTACATCTTATCTTTCAATAGTCATATAATAAAAAAAAAGGTACGATACCTCCTTTTCACTTAACGCCTTTCCTTATTACTTAAAAATAATGAAGTTTTAAAATATAGTTGAGTAAAAACCCACATTGGCAGATCCTTCTCTATCTCTGATATGAAATCTGAATTTTGAAAAGTAGTTTAACATCATATATAACATTAATACCATAAGGAAAAGTTTCATATAAAAGTTTTTCTTAGAATATGAGAATCCACAAGAATAATTATAAAGAAACAAGAAAGTTGGTAATGTCAAAAAAATCCCTTTATCTTTCTGTAATAATATTTTCTTCCTACCTGAGGTATATCTAATGGTTCTAAGCTCAAATTCATTATACTTGACCATGCTCCAGGAACTCCTTGAGAAATACTGTAAATTAACAGTAATATCACAGTACTGCAATTATTACGACAACTGAAATCAACAATGGAAGAATTATTATTAAATATTATTATAGATATTATTATTAAACAATATATTAATTTGAAATGTGAGTGGTATTTTGCAGAAATGCTTGACTACAAGTAGAATGACAATAGGATACAACTCATAAAATAAGGTCTTCCTCAGTTAATATATTTTACATTTTGTGTTTTACTGATGATTCAGCATTTCATTAGATTTAATGACATGCAAACAGTTCAAAATACTACATTCCTACATATAATGCATTCATTAAATATATAAAGTTCATTGATAAAATATTTGATATTAAAATATATTGCACTTCTCTATTTTGATTGTAAAGATATAATAAACTATGAAAGTTTTTCAGGTCTAAGGACCAGTCGTTCTATGACCTAGCTCTAATTATATATATATTCATTAGAAAAATACAGTATCTGAAGAGAAAATTTCCAAACCTGTGTTAATCTTACTTGAAAATATGCTTTAATCCTTGCCAATAATTGAGTCTAACTTCATAACTACTATGACTTGGAGGTAATACTGGTTTGGATGGAAAATAAAGAAGAAATAAAAGAAATAATCCACCTATAATTCCAGCATCTGAAACAAAATAAGGAGAAAATAAATACAAACAGAATCATTACAACTTATCAAAATAGATAAGCTCATAATTAGGATCTCATATCTCAATATTGTAGTTATAATAAGGTATTTCAATTTTTAGAAATAAAAACTTTTTAGCATAATAAATACATATAGAAACTTCTTTCATATAGGAATACAATTTTACTTTAATTTCATCACAAGAAAAATAAACTAAAAAAAAAAAATTCCATTGCTCTGTGAGTTACAACATTATGTAAATTATTTAATACTATATAGACAACAAAATTTATATCATGTTTTATGTTTAGTTTTCAGGTGAAAGAACTAATGTTCTGTATAGTTCCACTTAGTTGCAATTTCATAGATCTATTTAATTTACAAAAGTAACAAAACCTAACAATAAACTAATAAATTACAATAAAATTTTACATACTTAACTTTCACAACT
>JAQIWE010001747.1:0-14837 GCA_034698565.1 Campodea plusiochaeta
TCTGCCTTTCAGTGTTTCTGCCTTTTACAGTTACATTATATCTAAAAACAAATAATATTTAGGAATAATGTAACTGTAAAAGGCAGAAACACTGAAAGGAATTTCTGGTAAATAAAACTTACTAAAACTTAAGTTTTATTTATCACAAACTAGAATACAGGAATAATATTAAAAACTACAATTACAATTAGCATATACAGAGTGGGCAAAAAAAAAAAAAAAAAAAAATGGCACCACTTTTGTAAATGGAATATTTTCCGAAATATTGAACCTACAAACTTGATTGAAAAACGAAGGAAAAGAGAATCTTCTTCTCTTTTTAAGCACGTGCGCTTTTATAACAATCCAAGTTGAATTACGGCCGCTACGGCCTTATAATAAAAAATATACCAAATAAAAGTTTCTAATGATAGCATATTGAAAAATCTTTACTTTCTGTAAAGCTATAAATGAACAGAAAATAATATTTTTATTATTTAACATGTTTTGGTTAATTAAAGCAGCCTGTAACTGGTCTTATTGCGATTTTTCTATGGTTTCCAAAATGTAATCACCTGAAAGAAAGAAGTAGTGTCATGGATAGAGATTGATCAAATTCTGTTATGTCAAAGACTATTAAAGAATTCTCAGGCATATTGTAGTCAATCATTGCTAATAAAGATCAAAATAAGTTAGCATTAAAAAAAATTCAGTCACGTTGTTGCAGTTTTACCTACAAAAATCTCAAATGTTTCGTGTTATACTATTATTGAAACATTTTTCATGATACTTTTTAGTTATCAAGGCATAGCGTCCGTAATACGACTCGGATTATTATGACACCATACATGTGCAGAAAGAGAAGAAGATTCTCTTTCCATTAGTTTCTAAAACCAGTTTTTATCTTTAATAGTTCAGAAAATATTCCCTTTACAAAAGTGGTGCCATTTTTTTGGCACACCCTGTATGCTCTGAAACAATGAGAAGTCTTCAACAATGTTTTAAATGCTACTCTAATGCCTTGTATTATAATTTTGTGCATCTCACCGAACGTATTATATTTCATACATGTAAGTATTTTTCTGTTTCAATATAAATTAATCCTATGAAGAGTTTATATTATATATTAGGTGTTCGTAAGCATATATTAATTCAGAAGAATGTACTTTAATTAATTCCAGAAAATTTATTTATGCTCTCACAAACATCAATACCTCATCATAGTTTTACAGAATGATTACGCAATAATATTACTAATAATTTGAAGAGGATTGAAGTACGTTATATAATAATATACTTATATTTTCAAAGTTTCTGAGAATTCCAAAACCTTATAAGTAACAGAATTTCAAAATATTTAATATAGCTCAAGACTGTTCTTCTGCAATTTAGTTTCGTTCTTTCATTAGTGCAAAATAATTATATAACAGAACACAGTCTTCTCGTTTATTGATGGTATCCAAATAAAAATTCTTAAATTTATTATTAGATATGGAATCATTTCTTAAATAGCAATTTGTTTCCTATAATAATAATTAGTAAAATAACATTTAAGAAGGTATTTAGAGAATATTCTTCAGTTATACTCTAACGTTGTACAATAATGAGTGGAATACCTACGACACCAAAAAAGAAATTCAAGAAGTTTTATCATGTATTTATCTGAATAAAATTATACAAAATAAAATAAGATTTCTTTTTTTTGACAACCTTTATCTCTATTAAATTATGTGAATTGGGGCATATTATGCTTTCTCTTGTTGAAACTGAAACGCTTCCTCAATAGTGCACTTAACAATGACCTACAATGTACAATAAGAAATCATATTTTCCGAACCTTTAATGAGTCTCAAACTCCCAATTTTAAAGCGAAAATTAAAGATTCTAATATAGTATACTACTTTTGTCTTCAGTAAAGTAGAAAAACTCCTCTAATAAACTTCGCACTTAATTTATTCCCCACATCAATCAACAACTTCCAGCTGCGTGCAACCATTTAAACCAATAAACTCTACAACAAAATAACTCGAACCCAAAATATCCCTTTCTAATTCCACCACAACATTTCGTTGAGCTGTTGTTTTTCTCCGCATCGGAATGAAACAAAAGACAATCCAAAAGTATAGAGCGAAAGGTCTTTGAATCGGCGAGCCGTCTATCTCCACATCTCCAAGCAGCTTTTTCTCCGTCTGCCAGCAACTCATGAAACATTCATGATGTGGAGTAATCCATTGAATTTTCTAATTGGGGAAAGTGTAACCCTTTTACCCACCTTCGCTTCCATTTGTTGGAATGAAGAGTGCAGGTTTTAGGAATATTGGAAAGTGCGTTAAACTGCTCTCGGACAATTCCAGGGAGATTTCCTCACTTCTCTTCTATCCAAAATCCACTCTTGTACCTTGCATTTAGAGAATTTTGTGATTTTTATTGACGCAGTTACTTAGTGAGTTATGACAAGAGGCATTAGATTTTTTTCTGCTTCATAAAAAATATTTTTTTTATAGTCAAAAATCATGTCCAGCTCTTTGGGTAGAAAACCAAGCTTTACGATGTTCATAAAAATATGCAGGCTCTTTTTGAAGAACGAGGAATGCGTTGGAAAATGGAGAATACAAATTGAATGGCGATTGTTTTTTCGTGAAATTGGACGTCGTCGAAAATAAAAATTCTGATTATATGTTTATGACGGCTAGACAGACGACATATTTAGAATCAAAATCGTATAAAGTGTTTAAAATGGATTTCTATCGCTATGTTTGAGAAATAGTAAAATTATTAAAGAGTATACCAGTCCTATCGTTAAATTAATATAATGTCGTTGAAAATGGTCATTTATGTCTCACAATGGAATAAGTCAATTTAATGATTTATGTATTAGCAGTAAAAATAATTTCCATTAAATAAACTATATTTTTATTTTCATATTTCATTTCAGTTTCAATAAACAAGATTTGTTTTATTGCAAGAACAGATATCCGAAAAATATTCTACTTTTTATTATTTTAAAAACATTAGAGAAAATTTACTGCCAGATATTCCAATTAAAATTATCCTTTCCGGGATATTACCCAAATAAAATAGAATATACGAAATTAATTTTTTCCCTTATAAACTACCGGCAGAAGCAAGTAAAAATGTAATGTTCTTTTTGAGCAATTACATTGGTTTTACATTTTTTTAAGCTTTCAAGGTGAGGAACTATAGATAATATTTTAAGATATTTATTTCCTATTTCAGACATTTAAGTAAATCTTACATACTGTAAAAAGAGATGGAATGAGTTAAAATATTTTGAACCATGACATAGTAATTTACTGATCGACACGACCCATTGATCAAATAACCTATTCCAACATTGACTGAAAATAATTTGAAATATTATCAATTGTAGACTATAAAAAATATCCACCAAAAAAATAAATAGCCAAGAACTAAATTAACAACTATTGTTCTGAAAACCCAAATGCCACAACGCAATTCCACAAGTTTCGAAGTGAATGAAATGTCTCCAACATTGTGTGTGATGTCGTTGTATCGTAGTATAGTTTGGTGACGATACTTCTCTCGATACTCCTACTCTACCTTTCATGAGTTCTCTGTTTGAGAGATAAGAAAGAGAGAGAGAGAGAGAAAGAGAGACGGAACCGGTAGGAGTGTTCGATCAATGCCATTACGGAAATTGCTTCGAGAACCAGCTTTCTTGCACTTAAATGTATGTAGAAGATGCATACATGTTTTCCTACTTCTACGTGCACTATAGGAGAGATGCTGATCTGCATCCTGGACGCCTTGCTACAAATAAACCAACTGGAACATACCTTCTTTTAGAATGAATTTTTAATAACTTGAGATGGAGAGAAAGGTAGAAAGGAATAGGATTTAAAGGTGTGTGGATTTGAATGTAGGCGATTCTTGGTTTATAACGATATTGCTGTTACGCTGCAATTTGAATTTTTAACTTTTTTTATGTATTGATGCAGTGAGTGGTCAACAACATATTTATTTAATTATACTCAATCAAATTTTAATTACATTTTTATATTGACAATATTACTTATTGAAGTTCTTTCGGGTTGTTAATTATTCATTGCATATTCTCTATTAAATTCCCTTTACAAACCACCAATTAAGACGACAGAAACTAGTCCCCCTAGATAATTATTTCCTCTTTTGAAATATATTTGGTTATGGTATGCCAATACTTTGAAAATTACTTCATATCGAAAGTTTTTTCTTTGCTCATAAAGTTAGAATGTGCGTATTGTCCAGTAAGATTGAGAATTTTGATTATGTAAATAATACGTATAATAAGCACAAATCCGTTAATTAACTGTAATGCTAAGATATGTATTTGTAAGTTTTGGTCAATGTTGTGATTGTGTTTGCTGTAAGAGTGTAATTATCCCAAAATGTGGATTGCTATGATTAAACTACTGTAAATAGCATCTCGTAAACGTTTCTCTGTAATAATTGCTTTGAACTATTTCAGTCTTTTTATAATTAGGCGGAAACCAACAAACGTTACTAGTTTATACGTAATATCATCATATATACGTGGAGTATGATTCATTTGGAGCAGTAACTATACGGTAATCTAAATTGTTTAAATTTTAATTCAGTAGTTTTTACAACATAAACAGTATTCATTCTCTTTGAGAAATAAATAATTAATTATCCTTAACCTATTATAAACATTTTATCTTCTGAATGAAACAACACTTATAACACGAAATGTATGAAAAAAAATCTATTTTTTATTGTTTTCGAAGCATATAGTTTATAGAACAACTGAATATAAATTTCATTTCCATCAAGGGATAATCCGACTGCTCTATTTTAATAGGCCTATGCATTTCAATGGCCAAAAACAATCTTCAATAATTCAATTCTATAAACCTGTCTTAAAGAAGCATTGTGTAATTAAAAGCACCTACACTTATCTCACAAACTATGTTAAAAATAAATGATAGCTCAAAATGACACTCCAAAGTGGAATGTTTAAAGAGGATCACACAAGATCTTTTTACTTTGTAAGCTAGTATGAGTGATATTGCGTCACAGTCACTCGATGTTGTTGATTTGTTAGAGAGATCAAGAAAGCAGATGTTTGTAATATCTTTAACTTACAAGAGGGATAATATTATATATTTCTATAGTACTAGAAAAAATATAATTAGTTTAACAGCAGAAAAAGTATTCGTCAATGGAGTGTATAATGTATTAGAGTATTCCAGTAAATTAAAACAGTAATGGTGATTCAGTGATATTTTATTATATTAGTAGTTAATATACGAATATATAAGTGTAAATAAGTATGCTAGAAAAATATATAAGTACCAAGGCGATAATATTAAAAATATGCGAAATATTGGTTTTCATAAGATAGACTGACAATGTGACACCCATACGCTATTGGAAACTATGTCGAAAGCTGAGGTATACTGCAGTTCTACACCAACAAACTCAGTATCGAAAATATTTAAGAGTCTTTCAAATGTGTTCTTACAAAATAACAACTCCAATATCCTATTTTTATTATCATAAGACCCGTCTACATCCCAAAAATTAAAAAGTATTTGAAATATTCTTACCTCATATACGGCACCTAATGGCATAACCAGACAGGCAACCATGAGATCAGCAACAGCCAACGAAATAATAAGGTAATTAGCTACATTTTGCAGATGTCTTTCCAATACAATAGCAGCAATAACAAACACATTTCCTGAAAGTGTAAGAGAATAATAGTAATTGAATTTTTAAAGCTATGAATGATATAAGAGAAAAATTGATTAATTTTTTCCAATTATAATAGACTGTCGAAAACTGATTATCAGTTAGAAAACGATGGTGAGTAGTTTTTTCATTCTTGCTGCTTTCTTATGGGGAAACATGATATCATTATTTAGGACCAAGTATACATAATAAAAAGGACATTTTTTATTATTAAAATGGCTACTTTTTTTAAACAAAAATTGGTTAAAGAAAAATCACTTAATGTCAGAAAACATGATATAATGGTAACAAACGTGTGAATTTTAAATTTATCAAAATTAAAAATTCATGGAACTCGGAAATAATTTAACTCATTTTGATTTGGAGCTGACTATGCTGTTTTTGACTTTTCGTAACTCCTCAGTTTGCGAATTAAAATGATTGCAAATAGACAAAAAAGAAACCTGCACATTAAAGCTTTATAGCGAGCACACAGAATACCAAATGACATAGACTGCAGAAGTTGGCATATGGTACTACAAACACATCTACCTAATAAATCTTAAAGAAGGGAAGTCAAGAACAACCTACCTCAAAACTCTATATTTCAAATTTAAAGTTTTCCTTCTTCGTAGGTCAGTTATTTCTCTTCTACTCAGAAAATATGATCGTTTGAATGAAAGTTGAGAAGGAAAGTTCCCTTCGAACCAAAGTAAATATAAAAAGGTGGGGAGCAAGCAAGACAAACGGTCTATTTCAAACAAAACCAGAATAAAGGAGTTCTGGAGCTTCTCAAGCAAAAAAAAGAATGAAAAAGAAGACAGAATATGGTAGCTTATACTCAACCAACTTCTGATGATAGTTTTATCTAGTATTTGCTTTGGTAAGTCAACTATGAAAGTTCCACTTTCCGGATCCTATTTCGAGAAAATTAGTTTTTTAAAGGTATCCGTATACCTCGCTCGCTCGTCGCTTAAGTTTTAAGATAAACAGCTTTTTACATAACGAACAAGAGCTGTTATTTTCATTGTATAATATCTGGAATTATGTCAACTTTGTTGGATCTATTTTTAGATTTCTTTATATTAAGTATGATAATGAACAAATGACAGGTTTTATTCAAGGTATTATAATTTGATTTTAAACAATTGTGTTGCCCAAAAGTAAACTTTATCAAAGTGATTATATGGTCTTTCTTGTTCGAAATATTAAATATGTTTCATTATTAAGTAACGAAACTATTTATACAGTGCAATCCATATATCATTCAGTAGGGTATAGTGTATTCACAAACATTATGTGCACCGGCATATCCTTTAAATTTATAAAACCCTGACTTAAGACGATGACTGTCAAAACACAATGTGCTTACATGTACTTACAATTACCAAACAATGATTTTTTGAAAAGAAGGATTAAGATTACAATTGGGAAATCACCAGTCTCAAGGATAAACCCACCGCTTTGTTTTGCCGGTGCACATAATGTTTGTGAATGAACTATATCAACTGAACTTGCTTACTTACTGCAAAACGTTAAAAAATTATTTTTAATTTGCAAAATGGTACGTATAATAATTATACCCTTTCAAGTTTTCTACCAAAAAATAACTGTATGTATACATAAAGATTAAGATGATTTTTTCCACGTTACTAATTAATAAGCTATTTTAGACACAATATCCTCATTTTTACAATGAAACATTAATCCTAACCATATCAAATTAAATTATGTACGATAAGTAATGATTCACATTGCTCCGAGGTAACAAAATAACATTAAACTCCTATTTCAATGCGGTTTTCAGTTTATTGTCGTGCATTTAGATACGTACGACCGGAAAGATTGAAAATGCACATAAATGTATTCTCTACCCACAGTTGTTATACTCTCGGTAGAGGATGGAAAGTATTCATAACTAATATTTTTTTTGTTTGTACATCTTTACTGTAAGGTATGTTGTACCGTAGTACATGCGTGACATATAGGTTTTCTACATGATAAGACAAACAGGATGAAGCAGGAAGTGAAATAACATTATTATAAAAATACTTACTGCACAAAGATAACATATTTAGGTTAGTATAACCTGCAAGTAGTATTACATGCTTGTATTAATGTGTAATTTTGCTTAATATTGATAATATTACATTATGATTATGATATAATTATTTGTATCTTTTTGTGATGATTAAAACATATCTGTTAGCATGTAAAAGGTTATTTGGTTTGATTACCAACAAGCAATTATGTTATAACCGATTGTCAAAATTATGTATAGTTTGTAAACGCTCTTAAGTCATAATAAATGCGATCAAGAATAAAGTATACGTATATAATCATATCATATCTCTAGTTGCTCTTCGCTCTACGGTTGTACGTCAAGACTTAAAACAACAATTGATTTTTTTAGAACAAAGATAAGTGATATTTTTCAGGCCCATTGTCTAGAATGGAATGAAAACATTTCATTTTCCCTTACGGTCAACATGCATCCAAGAAAGTTACTCCGATGTCTGAGAAATATTTTATCTCTTACATCCACTATTTTTGGTTGAAACAAGGAGCGATGAAAATGACATTGTCTTTTTCTAGTTTTTGAAAGTACTTTATGAGTGTCTATTCAGTATATACTGATGTTCTCTGCTCGCGTTAAATGTACGAGTTACTCGTACATAACATCCATTGTATGAAATTATATGTAAACCTGTCGTACGTACAATAGTAACTATGTATAATTCTGCTTCTATTTAATCCAATCTTATAAAGGAGAGAATCTATGCAGTGAATATTAAGTAAATTACACTAACATTCGGATTGATCAACCGATATTTAGAAAAAAAGTTTTATTGTAAGGAGTATAAAACGGGAGAAATTTAGATTATATTATATTCTAGATAATCACTATGCCTTAAGAGGGGAAGGGAGTCGATTGAGAAATCGTTAAAAATCATGCGTTAGGGCGACTTCTAATGGCTGTATCTAAGTTATCTTTACGAATTTTGGAATTCCACAAACGCCGCGCTTGAGATAATTACATTATTTAAACACTACAGCAAGCATAATTTAAATTTATTGTCTTACGTGTTTTCCATTACGGAAAAGGAAGAAAATTTGTTCGGTTTCCGTAATAGAAAAAATACAATACAATACATGTAACTTTTGCTTGCTGTAATATTTAAATAATGTAATTATCTCAAGAGCGGCGTTTGTGGAATTCCAAAATTCGTAAAGATAACTTAGATGTAGCCATTAGAAGTAACCAGAACGCATGATTTTTAACGATTTCTCAATCGACTCCAAAACTAAGGAATAATAATTATTATTGTATCCTAAAAAGACACTGATTGAAAATAACATTAATACATCTGCAGCATTTAAAGAGTACAGAAAAATATATTCTTATAATAAGAAATGCTATTAATTAAAATCAGCTTTACCGAAGAAAAATGGTTAATTTACAATAATATGTTTTTCTCCAGGAAAGAATATCCATCATAATCTCAGTTTATTTCATAGAATATTCTCTCCTTCATACGCAGACGGAAACTTTTTCATGTCATGTATTGTATATGATATTGTAATCCTATATTCCTATTTTATCAACACAGCAATATAAATTCTAGCGTGAGTGAGAAGGATGACTTCCACTACCTTCAGAAGTAAATAACTGGAGTGAAAAAAATCGTAATATTAAAAAAGAGTTGAATGCAGACTTGGAAGTTTGAAAATAAAAATTTTATGATATCTCCACGTTTCTTTATTTATTATATCAAGCGGAAAATATAGGATATCTCCGAAGTTTCATAATAGTGTCTTCCAAACCATTTTTATGTTGAGTTTTAATTGCACCTGATTTCTTTCTTATTACAGACAGCAACAGCTGAAAGCGATTTAACACAGCAGATGTTTTTCATTGGAATTAAGAAAAGCTCTACTTTCTCTCTTGCATTTGGGTAGAATTAGTTGCTTTCACTGACCTGTGTTTCGGGAAATTTGCAAAAAGTGCTGTTACTGAAATAATAATGCGGTTTTGAGACCAATAGTTTTTCATTAAAACATGCAATATATTTCAGCACCTACGTTTTTAAGAAAGAGAACTTTTGGTTACAAAACCCATTTATTCCAAGAATAAACTGAATGAACCATCAATAAAGGTTTCCATCAATATAGTGTAATATTTTCAGGTATATATATAATTATATTATATTAAACTACTTTTGTACAGTGTACCATACACACAAATCCCAAAACTTATGTGTAAAGTTGAATCTAACTGTCTCTGTCGAGACATTCCTTGCGAGTTTACAAGGAAATATTCCAAGAAAAAGATTTTTAAACAGTCCGGATGGGTGAAGAATGAAAGTTCAGCTTAAATATTTGATATTTCATTACTACTGTAGTACAGTATCCTCAGAAGAAAATATTTAACAAGGCCGTGACCCTTCTACTTTACGTATTAAAGTATAGATATAAAATAATATCATTGACTGAAATGTAAGATAAAATATGAATGTAATATTATTCATGAATGAACCATTTCATTCATAGCAATAATCCACTGTATTCGTATATGAACTGCTAAGGAAAGTGCAAAAGTGGCTTTTTGAATGAAAGTGCATCATCTCTTTCAAGTGCACATTGCACGCTTTCTTTGCTACTAAATTACGCTGTCTCATGGGTATAGCGTTTCTCTGTGTTGTATAATAGAGCAAGCAGAACCTCAAAAACACTAAATAGAATACTAAAGGGGAACGCCCAGGATTATGGGTGGGATAGGAGCTTTGTACAATATGTTGGTGTGATCGTTTCAAAAAGGTGAGATGAAATGTGCGGATAGATCATTGTGGGTTTGTAAAGTGATAAAATAAAATATCTAGCTGAATGTTAAAAATATGGTCTGATAAAAATTTCAGTTCATTTAAAGGTTCGAAGTAGTGGTATATTTTTTAGACTTCTTCAGATTTTATTTACCCAATTATAATAATTCTGTAACTTTGTATACTTAGTAATAATGAATTAATGATTTATGTATAAATATCAAGATAAACTGTGTCAATGTATTTGAGAATAACAGGAAATTTGAACAAAGGATTAATGAGAATTTTAATATAATATCCAACTGACTTCTACACAAGAGTGAAAATAAAGAGTCGATAATAATTATAGTGTTTTGGGGGTTAAAACCTATTCCACCTAATTCGAAGATGTGATGTCTGGTCTTGCTTGAGTCTTGATTTGTTTTGCATTTAGAAAAGAAATAACTTCGTTATATTTGAAATTAAATTTTAATTTTACATTCCTTTTACATTAATTCAAATGATTAATTTTAACTTATTTTATTGTGTTTTTGACTTATTTGAATCTGTTTTTTAACTTATTAAATACCATTGGAAAAACTTTGAAGTACATTTATGTGCTGTTATAACAGGTATCACCAGAGTTGTGGAGGCATTTCAAAACAAATGCAATATAGTACTGCATAAAAATATGTTTTATTTATTTATTGTTATCATATTTTTATTCTTATAGGACATGTAAAGTGATGATACAGCGTCATATATATGTGTAAGTAAGGAAAACAATGGTAAAATATTTCAACTTTAAAGAGCTTTATATTTTTCATAAAACGTTATTGAATATTTATTCATTAAAAATATAGCGAAAAAAGTTCAACAAAATTTTGCCATAGGTTGAAAAAGACGAATCTTTAAAATCAAATCATTGCTTCACACATTCAGCTACTTTTAATTTATATTGACATAAATCTTACATTATTTTAGATTACTCCAAAATTCTTCAGAATATACTGATTGAATTGAAAGCTATAGTTATAGACACTGTTCAAGTGTTCATTTATTAGTATGATTGTAGACAAAATTTCTTAATTATAAGAATTCCAAAATAAAATTAAGTTTTTCTCGGAAGTATTTCAATGTATTTTGAGTAATCCAATTTAATTTTTACAAATGAAATTAATCATTCGTACTTATCCAGTATTACATTTCTCGTTTCAGCAATCAGTTATATAATTAAAATTGAATTACCAAAACAAATAGTGAATCAATGTAAATCTTTTGTTGCGGAAATTAATTTAAATACGTAGTATTATATACAGGGTGGTTCAAAAAACATCACACCAATTTATGAAATGCAATTACTCCTGATTTACTGAAGATACAGTCTTGAAATAAAAACTACATGCAAGTGCATTCAATTACCTTTCGATTCATGTATAGGTATATGATAATATCTACAACAACAGATGTGCTGCAGCCTGTTCCCAAAAACCTTACGTGAAAAAAACATTGCAAACATGAAATGTATTGCAAATTGTTAAAATTTCGGCTATTTGAAATTATTTATAAAATTTATCACCATTTAATTTTCCATTACTTTATAGTCCTTTGATGAGTTGTAACAAAAATTATTTCAATCTCAAATAATGGGCGATAAATAGGCAAATCAAGGTTTAAGCCGTACGAAGTGCCTGAGCATGGACCAAGTGATTGGTAAAGATAATCCAGGAATTTTTCAATAATGGGTTGCCTCACAGTTCCAATAATGAAACAGTTTAATTATGTAGGTTATTCTGATTATTATTCCTCATGTTATTTATATTAAATATTTTAATTCTAAAGAAAATGATGAAACAACCGTAAAAAGGTAATATGAGATGTACAAAATTCTTGCAACATTTTTTTTATGTAAGGTTTTTGAAAAAAGGCTGTAGCACATCTGATACAATAGATATCATCATAAAACTATATACGGGTGGATAGGCAATAGAATGAACTTCCATATGGTCTTAATTTCAAGTCTATGTCTTCAGTATGTCACGAGCAATTGCAAATTTTCAAGTAGGTGTAATGTTTTTTGGATCATCCTTTATATAATAGTGATATGTAAGTGCAGGTGTTATCATATGACTGATACAAATCCTTTGCAATACAAAAGTGAAATTACATTTTAATAATATTTTGCAAGGAAGACAAAAGTTTTCAATGTAGATTTATACCTGATAATTATTACATATACCGATATATAATAAAATATTACAGTATTTAGCATTTAGCAACAAAAAAATACTGTATTTCGCACTCTTGCTTTATAAAATCTCAGGTGGCAAAACGAGAGTAGATCTACATAATTGCAATAGAATGGAAGCAATCATTCTGATAAACAGATTCGTTGTTATACGTATAACTATAAATACTCATTTAACAAAAGATTTGCTAACTGTATATCTTGAACATGGAAGTACCTTCAGTGATGTTGCATAAACTGAACTTAAAAAAGAAGAATTTTGCACAAAAATCTGCGTGTTTTTATTATGCCTACAGAATACACATTTCCCTAAAATCTATATTGCACTGTTTTGTACTTTGCTTTTATCTAAAGAAGAAAACCGTATTTTAAGGGATCGTGACAATAATATACTGCAGTGAGTTTATAGTGTACAGGGGTATAAAAGGGATCACCCACCAAACATGCAATAAAGGAAGACACATTTATATATAGTGACTGTTACAATGGTATTATTTCGCAAATGTAACCATCATGTACTAATTTACTACTCTGGCAAATCCATTGCATCATAAAATACTGTAAATTTCTTCGGCAGTAAAAACTTGCATTATTATAGTGTTAATAATTATAATTGGAAATGCATGAAGATTTTCTTTAAGTGTAGTAATAAAATAAGGTATTGCTAAGTCATGACAAGAATTGTATAAGATATTGTTTTGAGAAAGTTGTTATGCCTCTTAGCTTAGAGACCTCCACCTAAAATTAAAATTCAGAGAGGCCGAAATTTCAAATTTCCATTACTCACCAGGCAAGGTCGCAAATCGTTATTTTTATTTTGGATTGCATTCGTTATGATAATATTCAAATATACTTGTGAAAAATCCCTCGATTAATAAACAAAATGGCCGCCTGTAGACGCAAAAAGTTCAGTTTGTTTAATGCTAATTATAATTTAACAATTGACAGGAGCGTAAAACCAAATATTATTTTGGATTATACATGTAAAACAACATTCTTCTATGTTCTATCTTCTTATGTCA
The DNA here is from genome assembly GCA_034698565.1 of Campodea plusiochaeta. Classification (NCBI taxonomy): domain Eukaryota; kingdom Metazoa; phylum Arthropoda; class Diplura; order Rhabdura; family Campodeidae; genus Campodea; species Campodea plusiochaeta. The sequence continues at coordinate 13,764 of JAQIWE010001747.1, forward strand.
TTAAAGTGCCATGCTAATGATTAAAAAAATAATTAAAATCGTCGTCACATTTTTTGCTGTAAACCATCTACTATATATTTTATTTTAATGCTAATTAAAATTTTTGAAAGATATAAGAATAAAAAACGTCATTCTGAATCCAACGATACCAAACAATACATAATTGCTTTAAAAAAGTAGCATTAAAATAGCATTTGATTTAACATGGGATTCCCTGTGCTGAAACTCAATTTCATTCTTTACATTACGAAGGAGGCTTAATTGCCTCTTAGAGTAAAGACGTTTGAACACTGTCATTAATATCTCACCATACTTTAGTAATAACAATAGGTTATGAGATTCAAGTCTGCAAATTTTTTCATTGAAAAATATTTGAACCCAATGTCCATGCAAATTGACAAATTAATCGCTAAAAAAAATCGCTAAAATCACTAAATCAGTGATATTTCTATACTTTTCTGAGACAAAACAAATATTGTCTTGTAACTTCTCTAGTATAATTTAGCAGTACCTCTCACGAAATGTTATCACTATACGCAGTACATACAGTGTTATGGTAACAGTTATAAATACATATTATTTCACATTCTCCGAAACAAAGGAGATGCATCTGGTGGAATGAAAATCATAAACTACACTTGACAAAATCAATAGTGAAGATATATATTGCTTTCCGTCAGCTCTCCCACAACTGTACACCGCTTGCTACAAGCAATTAATCTGAAACTTTACAAGCGTTACAAAGTGTATATGGGAGTGCTTCCTTAGGGCGTAATCATATTGGGTAAGATTACTAGCCATTACATCCTCATATTTTTAAGATTTTCCAGGTCAATATGCTCGATATATTAAGTTTGAAGGTGATAATTATAATCGTGTAGGTTATGGAATAGTAGTTTCGATATAGTGCTGCTTCTGCTGTATATAGGTAATTAGTTCAGTTTCTCATTATCATTTCATGTAAGATGCAGACATGGTTGTTAAGAGTCGGTCGCCCAGAATCAACATTGGGTTTCAGCATAGGGAATTCCATGTTAAATCCAATACTATTTTAATGCTACTTTTTTAAAGCAA
>JAQIWE010001748.1:0-14834 GCA_034698565.1 Campodea plusiochaeta
ACTGGATTACGTTTCGTTTGCTATATTATGAAAAATGTTTGTATGATAATATAGCAAACGAGACGTCAATCCAGTATTTTATTGTGTTTTGAAGTGGTCTAATCCATTATTTTGAAATGAATTATTATCAAGATTGTATTTAAAAAAATATTATATATGTTGGATAAAATCTGTATACAGAATATCTTGAAATAATGCAGTTATACTTTTTTGATAGCGGCTTCATTTTGAAATTGCTGTCGTTCTATTTTATTCTTTGCATCTTGAAGAGAAGTTGTGGATATATTTTCAAAATAAATAAATATGAAAATAAATCATCATTATTTTATCCAACTCTGTGGAGTTCAACTTTGCTCCTTTCGCTTCCTACGTTCTCGTTCCGTTGTTATTATTATTTGCAGAAATACGGTATCTTTGGTCCATAATATAGTACGTGTTATACAATATTATTACCCATTGTTACTCATATTTCTTGTAAAAAAAAATACATTTATAAAAATACTTTCTCCGCAAAATCAGAAACAATTCAACCAGGTATAACTCGATCAATTAACGAGAAAAACAGGACCAGAAACACATAAAAATCACCGTTTTATATGATACGCTTGCATAAGCACCATAAATCGTCCAAAACAAATTATATAAATATGAAAACGACGGTCAACGGGTAACGGTCCCGATCACTTTTTTTACACTGGAATTTGAAATACAGGTATAAAAAAATTGGAAAGAAGAAATATAAACAAACCGCACAAGTCTTTTAAAATTCGCTGAAGCATGGAAAAGGGCACGTGGAAATTTCCCTGTTTTTATTATCATCTGATTATCGTCGTTTTCATACTTGACTTACAACTTAAATTGAAACCAGAAATAATACAATGTGAAAATAGTGGAATGATGCATTCAATTTGTGTGAGGATTGAGAACGATTTTTGAATATTCATTATGCTGATGAGGATAATTGGATTCAGAAGTGCTTTTAGACAATACATTTTTTTTACTAAATAGTTTTGTAGCATTAATTAGTTTAGTGAATTTTAGGGTTTCCATAACCAAGCTTCAACTCTCTGATCCTTTGCCAGGCACAGGATTGTTTCGGTTAAACGGAATTTAGATTCGTATATTCTCGATAAAAATAATAGGTTCGTTAAGAATTCGTTTCGGAAAGACTCGACTACTGTCCTGTAGTCGATTCGTCTTCAAACACTCTCATCCAATGAGTCTCGCTTTGTAAAAAAGTTATAAACTCGGGCTCGTATAGTTTAAGGATCAACCAGACTATCCGAGTCTCTCGGGAAACTTTCATCTAGTCATATCTTTAAAACGTGTAGAAACCCTAGCGAAACTTTGGAAAACTATGATGTTTTTAAAAAGACTGCAGATGTGATTGCTCTTTACGCATTGGTATATATATGAAGTTCTGAACATCTTGGAATAATAGCATATATTAGTCGTTTAACATGAATTATACTCCACTTTTCATTTTGTAGAACTCACTGTTCGAAGAGTATTTGACATGTAGTTTAATTGATGAATGGTATTGGTAATACAATTGGCATTTAAATTTAACTTTATATTTTGAGATATTTAAAAAAAAAAATAGTAACAAAGTAACCCGTCTTCCAAGATTAAAGAGTGGAGTATAATTCATGTGAAACGCACTATAGCAAGTAGTGGTGTTATGAACTATGAATCCTTTGATGCTTACTATTTTAATAAATTCTGAAAATTGTACTTGTCATAACCTATCCAAGAAGACATGGTAAAAACAGCATGCTTATCCATCCCTTGCCATCTTTCCATGGATAAGTGAAGGCAGTTCCCTTTTTATGGATATCAAGTGTATTAAACCATACTGATGATCCGAAATTCCTTTGATATAGTATGTAATATATTTTTATTTGATATTGACATTTTAAAAGTTTTGCCCGTCTTTGAGATTCTTACCAATTTAACTATTCAGAAATAAAAATTGTAGAATCAATAATATACCAGCAAATATTAAATCCCATGAAATATTTCGAGGTGATGCACCTCGTTATCAAGGAGAACAGTTACACATTATTTTACAAACAACATAATTATTCAAAAAGAGAATGAATTCTATTTCATTGAGGTACTGATTTATAGATTTTCGTGAAGAATTATCAATTCCGCAAAACCGGCCCTGACCCTACCTTCTTTTAACAATTTCAATTGAATCTCACAGCTAGTACATTATATTTTACGACCAATTATTGACTTCCGAAATTTCTTACACCTATAATATTTGTACTTGTGAAAATTATGTGAATTCTCTTTTTAACGATCTGACATAATTGAATTTTCATCTTGCTGGGTACTCAACTTTTATTATTTTAATAATTTTTATAATGTGATAATGGCGTGCTACAATGTCCTTTCAACTACTTTATGCACTTAATTATTACGAAGGTCGACAACCATCTTTTTTCTTGTTTTAGAATAAACAATTGTGCAACTTCCTCCTCATATATAGCAGTTGACAAGTTTCATTCAAGATAAAATCGAAATAAATCGCACAAGGCGCAAAACTGTACACGGAAAGATATTCTTATATGGTTGGTTTGAAAGTGACGAATTTTATTGTTTATAACTGTTGTTGTGTTATGTAATAATTGGGTATATATCATATTACACTTTGGGGCAAGAATATTTGCCGAAATATTATGGAGGTTTTTAGCATTTATTATATGACTTGTCAGTACAATACCGTAACACTCTACACATGGTCTCTTTTAATTTTTTATAATAATATTATTCATATATTCTTCATTTTAAACTGCAAATCATCATTGTTCATGATTAAATATTTAACTTCAAAGTTGTTGAAATCAGAATTTTCCTAAATAAATATTGTAATTGTCATATTTTTTAGGGCCTAGCCTTTCCATTTAAATACTTCATCTCAAATCATAAAAAAAATCATCAATTCAATATTATTTCTATATTATTGTGAACAACATTAATTGACTATGTTTTGAATCAGAATTTCGGCATGGTGCTAAATACATTTCTCAAACTCTTTTATATAAGTGAACAAAGTATGATGATATATTTTGTCAATTCCAGGACACTTTTATTCATATTTGGACATTTCGTTTTTGATGGATGCGATTAGTCTTCGAAGGTATCAAGAATGAAAATGCTCAAATACGATTAAAATGACTCGAAAGTGACAAAAATCTAAGATTCATTATAGTACGATACATAATGGATAAAGTAAAAGAAGTAAAACTACCTTTAAAAGTTAAAAAAATACCTTTCTTAAAGCTGCAGTAATTTATTCGATTCTAAGTTATATTGGCTTCAGGAAGGTATATTTTGCTAGTTACACCAAAAATCAAAGTATTCTTCTTTGTCAATATTTCTTCTAAATCAATATTTCTTCTTTGTCTCCATAATTTGTCTTGATTTTTCGTAATATATTTCTTTATCTATTTCAGATGCCCGTTCGTGTCGCCACGTCTTCATCGCATCTTTTATCTCCTCCTACTTCTGAAGTTCATCGTTCAGATTCATTACGATCTGAAGCCTCTGAAGCTTCATTGAAGAAAGTTTCCTTCCACAATGATGTCAGCGTTAAACGAATACCAGGTAGAGCTTTGTACTTTTGTTGTTTGCTTTTTTAATGAGATGTGAATATTCATTAGGTTATTTACCCAAATTAGATGCTCTAATCGAAATGCTGTACGTACTAACAATGTCTGGATGGTAATAGTGTTGTTTTGAATTTATATTTCTGAGATGCAGTTGGTTTGTTTACTTTTTTGAAGTTATCTGGATGCAATAAAGTTTCATGTGTTATTCAGATTCTGAAATGTTGAGAAAGAAACCCTGTTACTTTCCAAATTCATTCTTGGAGAAAATTAGATGTCTCAGTAATAATTAAGTTTCTGTTCCACAAAATGTTTCGAAGTCTGAGAAATATTTATTTACAGAATATGTTGGATGGAAGAACCATGTGACTATATTTTTAAAAGGATAACGATAAAAACTTAACCGTCTAAATATTATAATTAGATTTCTTAGAAAGTATATAAAAAAAGTCGATATACTTGTGCATATATATACTGATTTAGAATTCTTTGAAATTCTACCTATAACATATTTAATTTTTGAAACTCTTGGAAAATATTGTCTACTTCTTGCGAAACATTTACTGAAGAAATTTTTTACAAGAATAAGAAAAATCCGTGAAAGCTTGTGCATGTCAATCATACAGCATGTTGTACAGAAGTTTATATTCATTGTTTTTGTTTGTTTTTACGAAATTATTAAGAATATTAAATATTCCTGGCATCCAAACATTGTTCTCAGAATTCATTAGCATTTAATTATCTAAATGTCTGTATAACTAAGTATCAACAACATGTTGAGCTTCCCATTATTTTGGGCGTTGTACAAAAAAATGAGAGTTTTTTTAGTTATCCAACTACTGTGTTTTACAACACAGAAATAACGAAAAAATTACCTTACAGTAAAGTTGAATTATTGTGTTAAATATATTTAAATATATTTGATATAAACAACAGAGGAACTATAATTTAACTTACTCTAGTTTCGATTTTTTTTTTAAATCATCATTGCACAATGTAGATAAATCTTTAAAAATGTCAGTTCCAATTTAAAGCAAATTTACTTTTCTGTCTGTCTGTGTAAATAATATAAATCCGTATAACAGACTGTAAAACATCATCTAAAGAAAAATCAGTGTGCAAAACCTATATTTCTCAAAAAAAAAAAAAAAAAAAAAAAAACTTCCTCTCCTTTCTAGGAGCGAGTTCCTCTTCCACTCCTAGTCCCCGATTGGTGGCAGTAGTCGACGAACAACCGAGTGATCGACATCATCGCAATAACAGTCGATCATCACGAGATCGATCATCTCATAACAATAGCAATAACTCCAACGGTAAATGGCATCGAGCGATCCCAACGGACGAAGCGAGAAGAGAAGCGAAGAAGATTCTTCAACAGGTTGATCGTATTACCTGTAGAGCGTCGTCAACACCTCCTCCTCAACCTGATACGAGGTCGTTGGATAGGAGGGTTTTGAAACAGAGGAATAGGAGTAACGCTAATAGTAAAACGTTAGTTAACAGGGATATGTGTAGGGAAAATGCATTTTTAGACTAATATTACTTGGAGAAAACATATATAAATATTAATCAATTGAGGAAGAAAATAACTTCCACAAACCAATTTCCCTGTTAGACGTTTTTATTTCTAAATCTTGACATGTTTCGAAGATCTACTCTTCGAAATCTCATCATTCAAATCTACCATTAGAAGACATTGAAAATGGAAAAAATAGTTCTGTTTCTATGGTGAAATGTTCTTCACATTTTCAGAGTCTTCTGCTTCTGCTGATAGATTCGAATGATGAGATTTCGAAACTTGGAGTTTCGAAACATGAAGATATAGAAATAAAATCATGTACTAAGATATTGACTTATAAAAGTTATTTTCGTTTTCAATTGGTTTGTATTTTTAGTATTTCTATCCTTCTTTAAATCGGCATCCCTATTCCTAAATAAAAACAAAAAAGTTTAACTTTTCATTATGGAAATATAACAGTTACAAGAATGTCAGATTCAAAGATGCATCCCACATTGTATAATTTTACAATTTAACCAGTTTTGCTATAATGATAAATCTTATAATGTAATGTAGATGATGATATTACAAGTATTTCTATCAAAACAAGAACCCGTGCTGAAAGAGTAGAATTTTTGAAGCCTCATTATTATATTGTGCTTACAAAGAATTTCATTTTGATAAAGAATTTTCATGGGTCTGACATAAATAGGGTACCTACGAGACCAGCCAAGACCGAGACCAAGTCTCGTCTCTGTCTCGTTCGTTTAACGAGACCGTCATTTTTTAACAAGACGAGACCGACAGTGACATTTTCTAATGAGACGAGACCGAGACCACGAATATTGAACGAGACCGAGACCAGGTCTCGTTCAGGTACGGGATTACAGTATCTGCTGAAAGTTAAAAATTCATAAACTTTCAATAGCTTACAAGGTTTTTAAATCATTACATACTCATTAAATCGTTCAAAGTACTGAATATATCAATATCATGAGCGGAAAACGGGGTAAAATTATTTTATTTTAGAAAGTGTTTATTTTAGAAACAAAAATTCCGCGTTTTCTCTAAAATTTCGCGAATTTGTGTATTTCTACAGTTTAATAACAATATTACCATATAAAGTTCGAAAACTTAACGAGTCAGAGACTTTTTGACCGAAACCAGCAGTACAAGATTGGAACCGAGACGAGACTTTCTTAACGAGACCGAGACGGAGACCACCCTGGTCTCGTCTCGTAGGAACCCTAGACATAGAAATAATGTTATCTCAAAACTTCTATAAAATTAATATTCTATTGGTTCATCTCCTATTTTTGGAAAAATAGTTATTCTAAAATTAAATATTTCTGAAGTGAATAAAGTCGTAGCAAAGATCATGAAAGATAAAGGATATTTGGTTGTATAGTGGCATAACAAATAATATTTCTCTTCAATTTTTCAGGAGCACACTTCCGCCTCCTTCCCGTCAGTTACGCAATAGTAAGAAACCAGCTTTTCATTCGTCAATATCGAACGGATTAGCTGATCACAGTAACGACTCAGGGTCATCAATGGAGAGAAAAGTCAGAGTCAAAGTAAGAGAAAAAACAATATTTTAATATTATATTAAAATCGAAAAAAAAATATCTTAAAATTCAGAAGTGCACCTAAAAGACATGTTCTATAAGAAATGTTCAATTGAACTGATTGATTTTCGTTTCTGTTCCAAGATAAGTTAGATATTAACAATGATTTTTTCCCTTTAGAGTTTAAATGACGTTCGTTGGGATTCTGGTGTTCCTCATCATCAAGATACAGATGATGACGTCATTATAGGAGTGTCTTCACCCTCCCACCCCAGTCAGTTACCCAATGAAGCTACTTCATACAGAACAGGAACAGTTCCAAGATTAGTCAGACAACTAGATGCCATGGTAAGTTAACAAAGCTAAATCTCCATCTTGAATATTATTTGTATTTTGTAATTCTTAGCACGAGAATGACACTTGATACCCCAGTATATGAGTACAATGTTAGAACTCCACAATAATCCAATTCTCCGCTTAAAATAAATCAGAGTCTCTATCATTCCATCACCAGATTTTACAAATACCTCAATTTGCACCATCGAATTATAAAAGTTTGATAATTTGGATCTTCTTGAAACTATTTGTGAGATAATACAGTAAACGAAAAGATAATACATTTTCTCATCTTGTTTGAAATGAGCTAATCCATTTCTTTGATGATCAGTATTGTTTGAAAACGAAGTTTGTTATATAATTCCACAGTTCTTGCTCCCTTGAACATTATTGCCATTCTTCTTAGTATTCAGAAACAAAGAATTAAAGTTTCACCATTAATAACATAAAGCAAGCAACACGGTTGACTGTTATAAATTAACAAAATTGGACAATTCATTGAAATTTGAGTTCTATAAATATATAATAAGTTTGAGAATCAGGCATCAGTCACTTACCAAACTTTCAATTTCAGACCCACCACATCCAGCCCACGAACTCCGTCCTGACGAAGTCCGAGTCCTCCATGTCCCATAACCGTTCAACAGTTAGTTCCATCCCACCCCCCGTTGGTGGTCCAGTTCTTATTGAACCACGTGGTGATAGATCACATAATGGAAATAGACCTTTCTCATACCTCAATGCTAATCCAAATAATAAAGTTCCAGATCTAAGAGCACCAACGGAAGTATTGTATGCTCAGGTGAGATAATTATGCTGTAGTAATAAACTGTATTATTATTTATGTTGAGGTAATCCTGTTCTGGCGTTATCAGTTTCATGATTAAACCACTGTTAAAATCCGAGTTACAATGTTATATACTGCTGAAAGTTATTGGTTAAAATTTGTGTTTTTTTTGGGGGGGGGGGGTGGGGGCATCCATGATGTGATATTTATATACTGAAAAGGGATTTTAGTTGATCCTTGAATCTTATGTACTTGCATAGTTAGGAAACACAAGATTCTAGTCCAAATATTGGTAATTTCTCATCATTAGAAATTATAGTTGTTTGATCCATTTATGAAATTGAATCAGCACATTTTGACTTTTTCCTCCGTTTTCGAACAGGAGATATTTCAAGGGCTCTATAATAAACATAAAACTAATTACCTTGACTCATTTGAAACGAAAATTCCATGAATAAGTGTAAATCAAATTTGAAAATACTGTGAAGATCACTAACTTTGATTGCACTCTGTCCCAAAAATTTAATTAATGAAGCAGCATGCATCCCATCAAAAGTTTCTGTAAAAGATTTTTAGTCCAGCTAAAATAACTTCAACTACGCATTATTTATAATGGTCTTTTCCAGGTTGTGATGGACTCAGATGAGAACGGTAGTCCTAGCAAACGTACAATCCACACATCTTACACCCCAAACAGTTCTTCATCAAGAACTGCAATGAATAAAGGGAATCATGTGACGAAGATATCAATAAGTAATGGAAATGTTCGTAATGGTGTTGATGCTTCTATAGGAACAGATGATTCTCCACCTATGTCAAGACATCAACAGTCAACTGGGTTTTATAATTATGGGAGACATTCTGTGTCACCTGAACGAGAGGTAAGATAGTGTGCTTGCAATTCCAGTTGTAAACATATTTCTCCACTCTTATACAGGGTGACCCAAAAGTTCTTGAACAGATTTTGTAACAGTGATTTCTCAAAAACTGTTACTGGTATAAACAAGAGTATTTTCACCATACGAAATGTCTGTCTTCGCTCTTTCTACAGATATATAATTTTATGATCTAGATGATCGGGTAATTCCGCTATTGCCAATTTACGAACTAAATCGTTCCACAAATAAAAGTTGTAAAACGAATAAAAGAAAAAAAATTAATAATAAATATCAGTCAAAATTTTTATTTTTGAACGGAAATCTCAATATGGTCGATATCCTGATCCAGCACAGTCTAAAATAGTTTTCACAATTTTGAAAGGACTCTTGAATTCCAATTTTGAGCGAATTAAGCAAAAGAACAGTTATCAGGCATTTCAATTGAAATTGTTTCTGGCAACAATGAGGGGAATTTGTAAGTTACAGTGTTATTTACAAATCTTCCTACGATGAAGAAATACCATTAAACAACAAAAACAAAACTTGAAAGATTATTTAAATTATCTTCTTCTCTTATTTTATTCTCATTCTGCAACTTTTGTTTCTGGAACTTTTTCGAAAATCAGCGATGGCGGTGACGTCATACAACGTAGATCCGTAAAATTTATATCGATGGAAGATCGAAAGCTGAGCTTTTATTTGGTGAAATAATCAAGTCTGCAGCTCTAACAGTTTTCGAGAAATTGCTGCTTAAATCGGTCCAAAAACTTTTGGGGTACCCTGTATATATTTGGTACGACAGCGGATTTGGATTAATAAGCCACCGATTGTTTTAAATAATGAAAGTACTGGATGTCACATGAAGTTGTTATTGTAAAATAGTATTCCTATAAAGATTAAGTGAAGACAAAAAAGGTTTTGAGTAGATAATGATAACTCTTGTTTTCGTGAAAAATTTGAATAATTTTTGTCAAAGAGGAAAAATCTCATTTCTTTATCTAATACTTTAAGGAATCACGTTTATTGCTAATACATTAATTTATTTTCAAATTTCAACTTATCAAGAAAATCTAACCCATTCAAAATACTTGATGAGGAAAACTAGAGGAACTAAATTGTTCTGCAGCCTTATAGTTATTCTTTATTGGTGGACTTAACAATACATCCACCAAAGAAGAACTATAAGGCAGACCAATTCATTTAATTAAACCTAATCCATTCATTTTCTTATATCATAACAGTTTAGTAATGTATTGTGTGCTTTTTCTTCCAGCATCAGCAATCATCTTCATTCATGAGTTCGACGCGACTCGTTCGTGACGCGGACGCCATGAGACATCGTAGTTCCGACGAACTAACTGCTCCACCTAGAAGAAACCACGTGACCCAAAATAACGTCACTTCCGCTAGATTAGTCCAACAATTAGACAGAGATAGAGATTACAATTCAAGACATATCAAAACGACAACTCTACCTAATGGCGAGATATCAACACGGCCATCTTGGAATTCAAATAATAATAACAGCAAGATGGCTTCCTCCACGACGATTAGCAATAACAAAATGGCTACCTCTTCGACGAACGGTTACGCAACCAACAAGTCATACGAGCAGAAGACATCAGTCTCGACCAATAGAAGAGTAGAAGAAGAAAACAAACGAAATGCAACACCAACAGCTGAAGTTCGAAAGAAAAAGAAAATTAAAATTGTTTTCAAACCCAAAGAAGAAAAAACTGATGATCCATTAGCTCGGTATACTGAATATCATGGAAAAGATAGTAAACAGAATAAAATTATTCAGTTAAGACGGTCGACGCCAGTGCCACCTCCAGCAGCGCCGACGAAAAAAGAAAAAACTCCTCCTCCTCCTCCTAATCAAAATAAGTCAACAGCCAATAGAATCGTTGGAGGCTTTAATACTTTGTTAAGAAAGAATAAGAACACTGGAACACCAAAAACACCATCACCCAAAAAGGTAAAAAAAAAAAAAAAAAAAAAAAAATGAAACTCAATATAAAAATATCTGATTTGCACATTTGCTCATAAGAGCATCGTATCAGAAAACAGGAGTCACTTTACTTGATATTTTCTGAGAGGAAAAATAAGGAAAACTTAAAAAAAATGGAATAAAAATAACTTGAAGTTTTGTCATAGTTCTTGTTAATCTATTAAAAATACCTCCGTTATTGTCATTTTCGTCCCGAATTTATTAACCTCTTACTCCTTACCAGGCTGCTTCGACTACATCGTTGGATGAAGTGAGTACAGATCGTGAAAGTAAGATTCGTCGTCAACGTGCCAAGTTCCTCTCGGTGTTTCTAGGGAGTGGAGATGGAAATTCAAATACAACAAAGAATAAAAACAAACAACCCAAAGGAGTTATAAGAAGAGAGAGCGGAGAATATAAGGTATAGTAACTCCCTTATTCTTCATTTATGACATAATCATTACCATAAATTTGCTTCCTGATTCTCGAATGCGATAGTTTAGGAAATATTACCAGTCAAGAAAATAATTTTACATATAGGTCATTTGCCTGATGACGATTCCACGTAGGTGTTGATCTGCTTAAGTATATTGTATTTTTGAACAAAAAAGCATTGATGGTGTCAAAATCTATTTATTCCAATAATAGAAATAGAATGAATGAACCCAGAATCAATATATCAAGACTAAAATATGTATATACTCTTTCTTTGATATAATCCTTATTTATTTTTGAAATAATCTAATAACACTAAATGAATTTATGTTAAGCTATTAGAAGTTAATAAAAAATGATGAAAAATTGGGAAGAATATTTCGAGCTCAAGTGATAAGTAAGAATTCTCAACAATCTCAAGTGAACAATGCAGTATACCATTATTGAAACAGTCGAGCAGATTTCTCTATTTTTTTAGAAAGTATATTTTATAAAATTGACCAAACGATCCCAACAAAACAAATAAATAAATAAATTCCATTTTGATTAATAATAAAGTGTCCCATCAATATAAAATAATTACCACTTGATAATCAAACTATTCACCAGTTCGAAACTAAAATATCTTCTTTCCCAGTCATGGTCCGCTCCCGACGAAGAATCCGACCTCCCCCAAGTCACACCGACGGTTGTCAACCAAGACCGAACCGCACAATGGATCCACCACGCCGATCCTGCAGTATCCGACACATCCGACCGACAAACAACAACAACACTTTCCCGACCACCGACCGGCAGAAACAACACAAAACCGATCCTAACACACGCCGATCGATCGAAATCCCTGGATCGCCGACAACAGAAAACGACATCGGCATCATCGCGGGCGACGACGAATAGTAAAGGAAATCTGTGTTATTTCGGTGATTCTGATTCCGATCGAAATAAGAAACCTGAGAGTCCTGTAAGAAGGAGTTATAGTGTTGCTGAGCAATTGGATAGGACAGGGAGGAATAAGAGAGTTGCGAGTCATCAGAATAGTTCAGAAAGTGAAGATGGAAGTAGGCAAAGCAGGCAGAGTGCATCATCACAGGTAAAGATGAAAAATAATAATTGTGTTTGTTTTTGTTAATCAGTATTGTTACAGAGATTGCTGTTTATGGAATTACTTTTCAACTTTGCTACCGAACTTTCCTATCATTAATTTCTAATAGCATATACACTGAATCTCGGCGATCTCCTCATTCAAAATAGTGCAAAGAAGTGGAGAGATGTGGGCTTATTTTTATTTACTTATTTCAATTTTAGTTTCCTCTTCTTTTATCAGTCTATACAAGCTTTATTGACGCTCTGGTATATTTTATAGGCGATATTACAGTGTAAATGCTGTTCATTAACTATATATTTTTTACGAAACTGTGACCATCGCAAATTGGTTTATATGTACAATAAAATAAAACAATATTTTACCACTCTTTTTTTCTCTCCAGTGTTTACAATAATTGTGTTACAATAATTTATACAGTCGAGGAGCAAATCATGTTCATAGGAGCAGGAGCAGCAGTACTTAGAAAGTTTTACTGCTTCAGAAGTAACTTTCAAAAATCTTACTACAAGTTCTTAGAACATCACATCTGAGTACATATACAAAAAAAATACTTATAATACCCTATAAAATTTTGTTTCCAGCGCTCCGTTTACCTACATGAAGCTGCGGTGGCTGATATTCCTCCATGTGCTGCAGCTCTTGTAATAAAGAAGAATGTTCAAAGTAAAGAAGAACTCAGCAATAATCCTGGACCACTCAGTGGACAAAGAAAGGTAAATATGTTATTTACTTTATAATACTGTGCATTTATTTATTTTAATTTACTAACTCTTTATTTATTTTTTGTTGCATAAACTAACACCAGAAGAGTAAATCAGCATTACATTTTATCATTCATGTTAAGGTACGTCGTTTTATGAGAATAGTTTGATTGGCTTCAACACTGCACCACGTTTTGGACGTTTCTGTTCTGCTATTGTTGCTGCTTGGTTATAAATTACAAGCACGTAGTAGCTTTATTTTTTGATATAACTGCATTCTTTTTCTGAATTGCAATCTTCCATAATTGTTCAAGAGAACATTCTAAAAAAATTGAGATTAAATGCTTCCTAAATATTGTAAACTGGAAATTTCCTAGATGTATCATGATTGCTCTTTATGTCTTCGACTTGTTACTCTTGTACAACAATAGATATAGCGACTGTTAATATATATATATTTTTTAAGTAGTGATTATGCAGTATGTAATCTTTCTTATTTTCACTGCCTCAGCACTTTTATGTTTGCATTTTTGCTTCAATGTCACTTTCACAAAATACAGAAAATTAACATGAAAATTCCTTTTACACAACATGCTGATGTTCTCGTTATATTTACGGTGATATAATTAGATATTCCATAGAATAGATAGAAACAATGTCAAATGTATTCGACGTATAAAAATTACTGTAATATTACTACTTCTAATATAACTTTGGGCTAGCACCAACTTCTGATAGATATTGTGTAATATAAAATCCTGCAATCGAATTTTTGTTCTGAACGTTCACCAACTTCTTAGTTTTATCTGAGTTCGAGTTCAGAATGATGTCTTACTAAGGAATATCTTCCTTATCTTGAAAATTCACAATTTCCATTGTTCTTATAGAGAAAAATTAAAAGTACTTGAAAAGTTTACACATAAAATTCCCCCAATTCATTCCAGGTCCGTCGTTCCCTCTCTTTATTGGCTCCATTCGCCCCTCGAACTCGACGTCCAGGTGGTGACGCTCGTGAACTCCATTACTGGGCAGAAGACAGAAATAACGAACGCAATGCCAAATACAAATACAGCCGAGGAGCAGCAGCGGGATCCAACCCGAACTTAACCTCAACTGGACATCACAACGGTAGTAGAACTCATATAAGAACTGAAAGTAGGAATTCGTCTGGTTCTGGCGCAACGACACCAGAGCCATCACCGGGAGAAGGTGGAAATAAAGATGCTGTTATGAGTAGATGGTTGAAGAGAAAAAGAAATAGGGAGGAGAAGAGAGGGAGTAGAGAAAGGCTGTGAAAAAGGAATTTAAAGGTAATAGTCAATTCAAATTAAACTGGGTCGAATGTTTTCTGTAAGAGCATCCTAGTGTAATCGCACATACCCAAAACTCAAAGCAACCTTCAAAGTTCTTTACTGATAAAGTTACTAGGTTTAAAGTTTCAGGTCTCCGACTTACATCTTATAAGATATGGACAATTAATTCTGAAGTAGATAAATTCTGAAGTCATTCCATATATTTCATCTTTCTCAGCTACAAGAGGATTTATTTTAACAGTTTAACAACTTTTACGTTTTTCTGTAATTATTACATCTTCCCTTGTTTCATAATTCATAATTATTGTACCGGCCAAATGAAAACATCTGGTTTAACATTATGACATTCGTTTCTCATTAGAAAGGTTTTCAGCAAGAAATACTTTTTTCAGTAGTTTTAAGGTAAATTATTAATCTCTATCGAGAGAAACTCATAAATATTCACTGATGTAACTAGTGTTTCTGACAAGACCAAGACTTTCTTGGTCTTCTACAAGATCCAAGAGACCATATAGTATAAAATAGATATCACACCAAGACCAAGACCTGACATAAAAAGTCTTGTATCCCAAGACCGAGACTCTTGGGTTAGTCTTGGGTGTA
>JAQIWE010001749.1:0-14834 GCA_034698565.1 Campodea plusiochaeta
TGATCGGTAAAGATAAAAAGAGTAAATAAATCGTTTAAATTTTAGGTAAAAATTACGTAAGTAAAACTTCATTACAAACTATCGTTTTGGAAAATCTCCCATTAGAAAATACAACTATAATAACAAAATAGTTTCCTTTAATAGTACTGAATAAGCCTTACAGTTACTAATAATCGATTTTTTTGAATAATAATGACTACTTTATGTAATGAGACAAATGTTTCTTCCTTCATCCTAATTCTGAGAATCCCTGAGAAGATCACACTCCCTTCCTGTTATACCTCTACCGAAAGAAACTCTCTGTAATATATAGAGGAAGGAAACATCCTAAACAGTCAGCACAGAAAGTGAGGGGTCAGTCTCGAATGTTTTAAGAGGACTAATATCCAAAATACTTTTCTCATTACATACGTGATGTGAGCAGAAAATTGCTTTTCTAACTCTAAAATCGCATTTCTCCCTTTCCTTTCTCCCCTGTTTCGTCTACGGGTGAAACGTATGCATAATGGAAGGTAAATGCCGTTCCCTAAAGACCACTTAAAATGGCGGAAAATTTAGTCTGTTGCTCTAGACAATGGTTTATTAATGTGCACAGTTATTTTGTTCTATACCCAAAATACTCTTGTTTTTGTAAGAATGTCAGAAAAAAGGAAAGACGTATAAAGTTTCCTTGTTTTATATTGTGTTGTTGGCATTAGGCAGACTTTAGAAGGTTTATGGTCGACTCGTAGCATATTGTTAACGCTAAGCTAAACCAACAAAATGCTTGTTTCTTTCAGTCTACTTGATCGTTGAATTAGTTATTTAGAGGAGGGTACAAACCAAATGGTTTTGCTGTTTGTCTGAATTATACTTTGGTAATTAGAGGTGTCATTTGCATAGGGGGGTTAGCTGGGTGATGTGCTCCTTATGGCCTTATATAAGCTGTAACTTGGTTGGCTGAGATAGGTTATGCAAGACCTATCTCAACCAACTGTTAAAAGAAAATCAGGTTATTCTTAAATGATTGGAATTCATGAAAATTCTTCTTCGTGAAACAGAATGTTGAATACAGTAATTAAATTGGCAGTACTAATAGTTAACTGATATTCTTCTCTGCCCAACTGTTAAAAAACCGAGTGCTGATTACTGCATATACTATATTTTCATTCGGAATTTACTAAATTATTTATTAACGATGTAATTATTTTATAATCACAGTTGATTCTAAAATATATAACTGTACCACATAGTCTTCTTTGTTAATATGAACTTGAACAACACAAATAATCATAATTAAAAATCAGGAGAGCCCCAGTATGCAGCGAATGAGTAATCTAAAAGAGACTGCAAACTTTGTGAACAAATCTTTATATTAATTGAAGTATTGCAAGGTAACATTATTATTGATTCAAAGGAAATTATAATAACCTTTGATATTTCAATTAATATTGTAAGATTTGTTGCCTAAATTTCCTTTTAATTAGTAGAATATTTTAATATCAAAATAAGAGTTTGAATTGAATAAAAATATCGTGTGTTTGTCAATTGGGAGTAAGAACAATAAATGCGAGTTCATAGTACCGAACGTTGTTTTATTTAAGCCAGAATTTTTTTAATTCTTTGCTCTAAAAAAACTTTATTAATTTGTGTCACCCACACAAAAAATTCATTTCAGATATGAAATAATTGATAAACGTGTATTTTCCCCCGTCAGTTAATAAAAATCTGTTTGTATACTTCTTATTTACTTGAACTTTCCCGCCCAAGATCACATCAAGTTGAAAAGCATGTTAATTTAATTTCGTTTCTCACATAGCAACTTCCAAATGAACGTAAATCCACACTTTCATCTCATTCTGAAATCTTTCATGTAGAACAAGTCACAAAGCAAAACGAAATGTCTTATCTTCCATTGATGAGTGACTTTCTACATTGCAATTAACGCCAAAGGAAGATACAAAATTACCAAAACCTTCTTTCATTTTTCATATATCGCACCGACGGATTATATTAAAAGCAACAACTTTGCCTGTAGGACTCGCAGGAACCTTTTATATAAAAAAAGGTTTCGTCTTAATAACTTTTTTTTTATATATCCCCTTGTCGTTCTTTTAATTAGCTTATTAGCGAAGTTAATTAACCAACTCTAATAACTAAAATGGGAATGTAGGGTACACCCCCGAAGCCTATATATGCTACAATAAAATGTACCGAGTAGCACGCAATACCACAAAAAAGTTGATTATTGAGTTGCAATGTGTGATTAATATTCCGTGCTTCAACTGATTCGTTTCAAAAATAATAAAGAATATATTAATCTTGTTCCATCAATATAATACAGTTTTATATGGCAAAATAGTAGAAACTCAGTCTAAAAAATTAATAATATTTTTTCAACATATTTTAATGGTATATGCTGAGAAAAGTTTTCTTCGGTATGATTTTATTAGTTCAGAGAAAAAAAATCTTATAATTAAAACTGAATTAAAAAAATTGTAATGGTAATATGAAATTCATTGCAACACTAATATTCCTTATTATGATGTAAGTTACTATATTACCTTTCAATAATATATCCGCAATGAAAACTCAGCTTGAATTTATTGTTCGCCATATTACGGCATCAAAGTTAAGCACAAAAAAATCTATAAATTAAACCTTATACTCATACTACAAGTTTTTTCACTATTTGTATAACTGTATAAAACTGATTATCTTTATTAATATATTCCATGAAAACTTGACAGTCAGTAGGTCATCATACACAGTTGCAGTTTTATTAATTCCACCATTTTAAAACCGTCATTAAACTTATATTAATACATTCATCACTCTTACAAATATATAATGAAATAAATTAAATAAAAATACAGTCCTCCAAAACAACTTTTATAATAAAATGGAAATGGCATTTTCATAATAATTTGTCTACCTCGTTATAATAATAAGTTATTCTTTTGTCCCCCGCAAAGTTGATCAACAGATAGAAAAGGAATGTTACATGACAACTTCACTCACGTCATACATTTGACGTCATTTTTCACTGCAAAAAATATTATATGTATAAAATAGTAAATTTAATCATTTTGCACTACTGGTATAGAGCAGACCATAATATATTTCTTGATTTGAGTAAATCAGATTATTTTATAAAAATGTAAATAATTAACTTATTCTTATGATTAACCTGTATTTTGTTCAGCAGTAAATGTAAATATTACATATATAATATCGCTGTCATATTGTAATTATATAATGTTGATATCTGTACTGTTGATCCCGCTGTATATTATTAATAAAAAAAATATTAAAACTTGTAAATACAAGGACAGGCAGTACCTGTTTACTTTCTCAGATTGAGAGTTAATAACTAATAAGCCAAATAAGGGCAAATTAAATGTTAATATTAGTTAATAATTCCACTGAAAAACAGCTATAATATATGTGTATAATTTTTGCAGGAGAAATTAATAACTAAACATTCCAGTCTATAATTATAATAATATATTACGGTATCATTTACACTTTCACAAATAATGAAATATCTATAGCAAATAGCTTATACAACGAATTTTAATAGCACTTGAAAAAAATCCATCATGACACCAATTTCGTCCGTTTCCTTGAACCCGTGTAGATAAATATCACATTTTATTGTAAGCAACATTAGCTCACATCCCATTAACTTATAATCAATTCTTCAACATTATGTATGACAAGACCTCATGTATAATTCTATATAAAACATAATAGGTTAAACTATTATATAGCCGGAACTCCTATATAGATTACTTCTTCCTGTTTATGTACGAAGCAGTAATAGCCTAAAAAATTAGGAAGGCTTTTTTTTTTTCATTCCAACATGATTGACAGTTCATTTTGCGCCCACTGTCGGTCTCCTGTCTATCAAAAGAAAAAAGGGGGTCTACCAGAGGGGTCTGGAGGAGAGGGGGGAGGGGGTGCACCACCACGATACACGCAAAACTCACATTAAGAAAAAGCACTTGAGGCTAATGCATGTAATAATACAGGGAAAAGACCTAATCGTATTCCTATTGGCGGGAGCTACCTTGCTGTATATTTACTTGGAAGTTCTGGGCGGAGTTACCTGCATAAAAAACAAAAGGGATTGAAGGAAAGGGGGGCTTCATAATGGCAGGTTTTCATATTGGTATTGGGGAGGGATTAATCCATGAATTTATTAGAGTTTTGGTAGTGTTGACTTGGTTGCCTTTTATTGTGTCTTAATTTTAAGGATGATATTTTTAGTATGGTGGATTATGATTTTTTTTTTTTTTTTTTTTGAAATATGGGGGTAGTCATTAATCATCTATTGAGGATTTCATGGTCGGAAGCTAGTTTGTAACGGTGTCAACACCACTTTTTATACATTTTTCAGTGTTATTTTTTTTTTCGCTTGCATCGAAAGTGTCGCCAAGACAAAAACAATGTTTGCTGTCAAAACATTCATTTTTTACATGACATGTCAGGAAGTTCTTATCTCTTTTGTTGAAAAAATTCATATTATGCTAAATTTAATATTTGTATATCAAATTAAAAGAAAATGGGAAATTGTGCTGAGATGTTAATATGAAATTAATAATAGAGGTTATGATTACTTTATCAGGTCATAAGGATTGTTAAAATATAATTATTTCTGTATGGATAATTTGTCCAAACAAACAATATATTGTCTTGCAATTATAAATTAACCTTATTCGTACCTCAGCAATTTTGAAATTACTTCAATTCAACTTAGTTTACTGACACTATAAAATGAAATAATGTGCCGCCTAAAATATCATTCTTCTACTAGAATTATATATTTTTTTTATAAAATAAATAGTTGACTCTGAATGTGATACCTCTATATAGAAAAGTTACAATATTTTCCATTGAAAATTGCTCTCGGGATCATAAAAAAATTCAAGATCGTTCAAACTTTGGTATTTTCTAGCATAGTAAGTTAGTATCTAACTTATATGCAATCATTCATATACATAAAATATATACTTATGGTAGTAATTTTAACACCTGAGTAATGATCCGTTTTCAGAATCATACAGCACCCGTTCGAGTGTTTTTTGAACAACACACAAACTACAATATAATAACAATAATTGACTAAAGTATCCAAATTAAATGGACGGCGGTTAAAGCAAAGCTGTTGAACGTCCTTTTTGAAAGGATATAAAAAGAGGTCGGCCATTCCTCCAGATCTTCAAGTAAAATTGCAGTGTGCGTGATGTTAATGATAATAATGATGATGACTGTCAGGCCCAATGACAGGGTGCTCCCTGATGCTGAGAAAAGTAAGGGTTTACCTTCGAATTTGGCTTCCTGTAAATTATACCTTTTCACTTTTAAAGAAGCGTTTTATATATATATTTCAAGAATAAAAGTGAAAATTATGTCAGCACTCCATCCACTATACTGGTTTTTATATGCAGTTAAGACATACAACTACAATTTGGACAGCATTCACATAAAATAGAATGATTTATAATTTGTTGAATAAAACACTGCTTAGACCGCAATACATCACTTGGAACCGTACATTAATTTTACACCAATTATTCTCTTTAAAAATGCATTAATTTTCAGCAGACACTTTAGTAGCCGTTTCTTTTTTTTTTCAGTAGTTGGGATGGAAAAAAGCGAATAAAGTAAAAATGACAAGTGGATACAGAGAACAACAGGGGGTATTGAAAGAAATTTGTAAACAGAAGATTTAGATATGGCCGTTAATAATAGTCAATATAATATTGGATGTGTATATGTTTTGTTATAATTTGATGCAGGTGCTCTTTTTTATATTTTGTACTTTATTATTTTGTAACTGTTTTTAATTAAATTTATGAATAATTAATACTTAATTTGTCATTTTAAACTAGGTTTCGCGACTGTTTAAAATCATATTTTATTAAAGAGTTACTGATGGATAGCGACGATACCAGACGGTGATTATTGAATTGAAATATTCCATTCGAGGAAAGGGACTTTGAAATTAGAATCCAGCACATAGTAATATAGCGGTTTTTGATATTATTGCATCACCTATCCTGTTGCAATAAAAATGTTCTGCTCTTTTGAAAGATATACTTCATGATAACATATAGAACAATGGATTCTCGATCTCTCATAGAATCTGTAGCTTCTATATTAGTAACAAATTGCATATAGGTTTTCCGACTGTTCAAAAGAATCAGAAAACTGGTATATTTTTAGTATAACCGAAAAAGCTTAATTCAATTACACAGCAGTGTGCAAGAAAAATAAATTGAATTGATAGGTAAGCCTTGTCGAATGAAAATTATTTCACATTTAGAATAAAGAAAGAAAAATAAGATGGGACGATTCCTCATATATTATACTTGGAATATAGCTTGTATTTATTGTAAATGTTAAAATACATGAATGTGGTAATAACTTTCATATTATACAAATTAAATATAATTGTGAGATAGATTTTCATATCCAGCATTATATAAAATAGTATTCAATACGACACGAATAGAATACATAATTCAACAAAATTACGTTACTATATAAACATCTAGCAGAGAGTTTCATCCGTGAATCATATTCCAATAAAGTTTGTAAGACTAGTCTCTCAATTACAAATGAATACTCAAAGACTGTATGTAAAAAAATGAAAAGATATGTTTGAATTCCGAAGAACCCTACTTGGTTTTCAGTTTGTTGGCCCACGTTATAAATATAATTATATCATTTTTTATAAATATCTTCCCCAGAGATAAAATCCATCATATTTTTATTAACCCTATAGCCTCCACTTGATTTTCTCATTGTATAAGTATTTCAAAGAATATAATATTGTGCTTTTTAATTTAATCGAATGTTGAATTGTGACTCATATATATAATTACACTTCATAAAAAATATTATTAAACCTCTGTCAAACAGATCTACTGTACAAATTTTATATATCATTTCGTAACTACAACATTTAGAATGATATTTAATTTTGTTTATTATATTCATAATTATTCTTATTGTATAATTGTATATTGTGAATGCTGTTGGCCATATCAATAAAGTTATTTATTTATTTATATCCAGCATTTTATGTCTTGTTTATACGATAGTTGCATATCTATTATTAATATATCCACAATTTATAATTTGAAAATGACTTTTGTAACTAATCTAACTGCATAAACTTCATAAGGAAAGATTAATAAAATGTGAAATAGAAGTATTAAAAAGCTGCAAAAAGTTACTAAGATTAATATAATAAATCATAAAATAAATTGAATCGGTGCACAGTATACTGATAGTATTGCTGAAGTGAAATAGATTATAATTTAAATATATGCAAATGTATAAAGGAAGCAGTATTTGAGCTAATTACAGATAACATACCTAATGTCGTAATCCAAATCCTAAAAGGCGTAAACAGGTAATAAAACAATATTGTCCATATACAGCAATGCGATACTAATTACTAAATAGCTTTTTCTTGTACATTGTGTATCCGTCGTCTTTGTTGATGTAGGAGGAGGTGACTGTATGCAGGTGAAAAGACGGAAGAAGATAATACAAATGAATATAAGAAGCAGGTGAATCATTAAGTCGTTTAATTCATATCAACATTATTACTTGGAAGAAAATATAGTGTTCTCTTTGTCATTCATGATTTCTATATATGAAAGAAGTTGGAGCCGAAATTGAATCGTTGAATTATAAAGTTCGAAGCGAAACTCAAACATCCAAATATATCCAGTTATGTTTTCCATCTTTTGAGCATGCATCTAAGGTTCTAAGCTGGTTTATTTATGCAGTATTTTCTCCTCTGGTTCATTTTTTTTTAATTAAATATTTCTGGAAATAAGAAAGCAGAAATATATATAATCTATTCATACTTTCCATATATCAGTTTAGTTCTGAAGAAGTTAAGGTTTTCAGTAGGTAAATAACTGGAAAGTATATTTTTGGCGTAAAAAATGTTGTTGATGTTTATTTTTTTAAATTTTTTTGGTGAAAGAAGCTTTGAAATGGATTATTTTGCTATTTTACAGTTCACATTATTATATAGGAAACTTTTCTAAATTAGCCTAAATAATAAACATTTGAATTAAAACAATGGATATTATGTATGAAGTATACTAAAAAAGATGAAAGGTATATAATTGTTATACAACTAGTGATTGTAACTTCCAATTTTTTTCACCGTACTACATGGTGAAATCTTGGGGCATTTTAGTGAGACCTTGTGGTTCGAAATGCGGTCGTGTACTCTTTCTATCCTTACCATTATTTCCTGTATAGGTGAAGGTAGACTCCCGTTTATGGGCTTATGGGAAATAAACCATCTGACCGTCACTGTTGGATACTATTAATACTCCTCTTCGTATTCAGTGTAATATTTATAACCTTTGACATGGAATTAATATTGTAAAATTTGCCTTAATTTCCTTGGAATTAAATTGTGATTGAATTTATTATAGAAATTTCACATATGAGAAATACACCAGATTTTGATTTGAAAACACAAGACAAGAAGTGAGTACCTATCAGTGAGAGCAATAAGCATTTTGGAATGTCTTTTCCCCGGCATTTAAAAGGGAAACAAGTGTTCTTTTTTGTCGCCTGACAAAATAAATTCTCAATCCCTTTGTCGGTACAAAACACAAGTGCGAGTTTTCCGAAAGTGCCTAAGTGACTACCTGTTTGATAATTGAATTTGAAAGGTACATTATTTGTGAACTTTCCAGTTCACTAAATCTAATTGACTCCCAACTGTGACCCAAGGAACAAAATTTATTGAGTGCGTTTTTCTTGCAGATTCACGCATTATTTTAGAAGCTAGGGTTTTTATTTATTTTGCTTCTGTCACAGCATATTAGAGCAAATTCAGCAAAATGTAACAGAGTTCGAAGGATTTATAGACACTTCTTGACATCGCGGGACTAATGAACAAGTAATAGGTATATCGGAAGGTTAGAATATTACTCTGTGTATGATTTTGTTATGAGGTTTAAATTTAGTTTACGTCTCCGTGGAATTGTTATTTTATGGGAGTTGTTAAATTATGAATGGTGTGAATGCTTATTAAAGTTCTTGATCTGCACAACCACACGTTTTGTATACAGGGTGGCCCAATAAAATTTGACACTTGGTTGAAATGTAATAAAAGAGAGTTACAAAATTGAAGTAAAAAGTATATTAAAGAGAATGTTGTTGTCTTTCTGAAAATATATGGTTTGATAACATTCCGTAAAATATTACGAAAGATACAGCATTTCATGTGAAATAATCCGAGACAATTGACAATAAAGGAAATGTCTTTCACGGTTTTTCAGCAAAAAAAGTGACAATACTTATTAAATTATTTATATTTTTGTTAAAATTACAGCATTCCATACACCATATATTTCATTTTTTGTTTATTTTTTACTACTCCACGACTGTTAATAATTATGCTGTAACACATTGCTGCAATATACTAAATATGGCACACTAAGTTGAAAAGAAGTTTTCTTAAAAAGGCCCTGTAGGCCATAATAAAATACGAATGGTGATAAAGCCATATATTTTCTAAAAGGTAATAAGACACACTTTCATATGCTTTTTATTTCAAATTATTCAATTATAAAAATGCAGTGTCCCATTTTTTGGGGGGTCTCCGTATATTGCATTACTAAAAAATAAAGTACAACATACAGCCAAGGAAAACTTTGCAAATATGTGTCGAAGTAAACTAGTTAGCTATATGTTTTATAACATGTAAAATTAATTAGAACTTACGTTTCGTAATTATTACATAGGCCTATATATAATGAACTGAAGTTGTTATCGTTTATATATTCGCTAATTGAAATAGTAGCTATATCAGTACCGTTGTATTTTCAAGTTTGAAAATATCCTAAATATTCGGAACTCCATTTCATATTTGCTGAAAAAAGAAACATGATTTGATAATTACATAGGCGACATCTTCCACTTTGCTTCACGGCATATAACATAAGTACAGTTAGCCAACAGTTTAACCACAATTTCGTTCGTCAGCAAATTTCATGATAACTAATGTTCTTTTTATTATTGTAACCGAAGTTACAAAAATGAGTCAACTTTACTGTTTACACCTTACATTCATTGCAATAAAAACAATGTAGTTTTTAATCGATTTTCAATTTTACTTCTTCTCATTAACTGAAATGGATATTATAATGATAAACAAAGCATGATCAGTACCAAATTGAATGGTATTATAATATAATATTTTTCCGATAGGTCAAAATAAATGAATTCTGACTGTTATTACAGAAAATAATATTAACTTCTCAAAAACACTGATATAAACGAACTTTTGAATAACTAGAGACTGGTTAAATCATAGTAAATATGTTATCAACTGCAATATTCACAGGGACTCCGGAAGTTTTTATGGACAGGGTAGGCGGGACTTAGAAAATATCAACTTAATAATATAAAATTATTCTTTACAAGAGTTTTCTTCGGCAATTTTATGATGGTTAGGGCAATTTCTGTGGAAGCAAAAATAGTGTAGTCACTGACGATTCGCGAAACTCCGCCATGGTTGGCGCAAGCGAAGAAAATTTCGAAAATAACAGTTAAAAACTCACGAATTCAGGCTATTTTTACTTATATTTTGTGAAATTTGACTAAAATTTTCTAATGTTTCTTTAGCTTTCATTATGTTCTCTGCATTCTTCTGTGTTCCTCTTTTTGACTGCATGGAATACTAGGGTGTCCGTCGCCCACCTTGATTTTAAACAGGGTGGGCGATCGACCACCCTGCCCCCCTATTCCGGTTCCATGAATATTCATAGTGCTATCACTGAATCATAGCGTCTGTTCGTTTTCCTTCAATTACACCAGTTCTATATCAAGTTCCAACTTTGATATTTTTGTGAATTACTCACAAATGTAATACTTTTATTACATTTTATTTTAATGATATTCACTACCAATATAAGATTTCAATATTGATTCTCCACTTCTTACAGCGGTCTTCTTTTCGCAGAAAGTTTAAAGTATAAAGATACAGGTATATAAAATATATCTTCTTAAATAATTTTAATTAAATTTCAGTTTGCAACGTTTATTCCTTTTGACCTTCATTTAGAAACCTCTGGATGTTTACCCTCGTAAATTAAATTCTTTAACAAATACATCGCAAAATATTTCAGAAATAATTAGTAGTTTAAGACATCTATTGTTCTAGTGATTTTATCAACAACACGTTTTACTGCTGCTGTGTAAATCTTCAATAAATATCTCCTTCGAATTGAGTAATAACTTAGAAATGGTATTTTCTGTTGAAAGCCTTGTTTGTAATTTGAGTGAGATTATTCTTAATTATTTCTATGCTACTATAAATTACACACGTGCTAAAATATTTCTGTTAGCATCAGTGAAAGTAATCTGAACAAAAACATTGGAGATTCCACAATAAATCTATTTATTTCAACAGGGAAATCCAGATCTGTCATAGCACACAGCAGGTGAAAATATCAATTTTAATCCCAGTTCTTTTCAACATTTGGGACTGAAATTTATCATTTGTGGTTATGTTATTACTGCTATTTATTTTGGTAATCTTAGGGATTAACAGTTTTTTCGTTAGTATTTGAATAATTATGAATATTTATTAAGGGATTTTGTTTTCAGTTTATAAAGTGTAAGACCATAACAGTGACTGAATTGTTGTGAAGATGTTTGCTTTATTATTAGCTTATGAGTTTTTAATGAATTATTCAGTTTTCATATTCAAAAGTACAGCTCTGCTTTATGCTTTGAAAATGTGAAATAATATAATAAACAGATTATTATATATCATCTTGATTAAAATCGTTACATAGTCTATTTTAGAATAATTTGATCCTTACTCTTTTTTGAGATGAGAGCATGACATCGCTTTTAATAGTTTTAAATCGATGTAATTAGTAAAGTAAATGTTGTCTTAATAAACTTCCCATTTTCAGAGAAGGGAATCTCTGGTTCTATCACAGAGTTTTAGGGAGGTTTTTAGATCACCGATTTCTCAGTTTGAAAGTAATCTAAACACGTGAGCCCTCTGTTGTTTGCAACACAGACACTGCGATTAAATGTTAAATGCCCAACTCATTCAAAACAGATATGATTTTAAGGAAAATAAAATATATTTGAGTACACTAAAGATTTTTCCATAAAGTTGTACAGATCAATATATTTTCATAGAACAAATCTAAAATGACTAATTCAGTTTATTTAATATTAGTATTATAGACAATATCTTAATTGTTAGTAAACTCTGTCCCAATGCTAAATGCCGGTAATGCATGAAGTGAAATAAGCCTAGAATTTTGTTTCAGAAAGAATATAAAATTATACTGTGTTATTGTTTATGTATTATTATAATGAGCAACCCAAAGTCCTGTTGAAAAGAGAGTGATTCATAATCTCATTGTTTATAATAAAAATACATTAATTTAACTTACCAAAATTGAGGTAATTAATTCGTTGAATATGTTGACAAATGAATTCGTCACTGAGTCACTCAATTGAAAATAGTTTTAATATTAATATTCCTTCTGAATACAACAGAGGTTTTAATGTAAATAATACAGCATAAGAGGATCAACTGAAATAATTAAGTTAACTACTAATTATTATGCTACACATTATTATGGATATTTGAACCAGTTTTGTACGCACAGTAAGTTATTTTTTATATACTCGTACTATATACCAACTGATTAACATTACAGAAGCAAAAGCCCACATAACTCAAAGAAACACTAAAAATTTACAAAAAGAGAAATACCGATTGTACCATGGACAAATAACTAATTTTGTTACTTAATTACGAGCATCATACTTTCAAAGTAGACATCAGAAATGAACAGGAATAAATATAATATAACGATCAGTAAATCTTCTTATAACTACTCTAAAAATTCTTTCAGAGACATAAGTTGTAATATTTCCAAAAGTTTTTATTCTTTAATGAGTGCTGCAGGAAAGTATGTTTAAAGCAAAGGTATCGCAAGGTATGGAGACATTCCAACCGCTCAATCAAGCGGTATCATAAAAGGAAACAATTCAGCCGACAAATGCATTCTTCGAGAATTGCGACACACAAAAAATATCTTACGTTGATTGCTTATTTATAAGCATCAGAATTTCTTAAACCAGTAGACAAATTGAATAAATGAAAATTAATTTTATGGGTTGCTATTATTGTTTTTAATATGTATATTTTTTGTTTTCTCTCTTTATGAATAATGATATTTTGATGTATGGAGTTTTTTTTAATAAACACATACTGAGATTTCATTTATTACGGTCTGAAACTTGAACTTCAACAAAAACATTTTCATTATATGTTTATACCTATTAAATGAAATTTTATTTTATTAAATTTAATTTTAACGTTCCATGGTTCGAGTATATGTGTTTCTGGACATATTTGGTACAATGTTTAGATTTAGTAAATGATTTTTTATCATTGAAATTTTACAAATTTAACTTCTCGGCACTTCCCAGTGAGCGTGTTTTTTATTGTTGTTATTCTGAAGTCTTTTTAATTTGCAACAGTTATTATTTAAAAACTCCAATGTTTCAGTGGCTTTTGCTCAGTAATGTTAGCGATTCTTAGTTGTTGCTCGTTTGTAGATAGTTAATTTTGCGAAGAAGAAAATTTATTTTTATTTTGTAAGTTAGTTTCATTGAAATAACTTATTATTATGCTATATATAACAGTTATTATTTTCGAGTAAATTGTGTATATTATTTACTTTACTTTGTGTATTATTGTGTAACCTTCTTGAGAATGACTTACAAAGACACAAGCGACAGTCGATATTTCATAATATTTCATATGTAAGAAAACCTTTAAATTTTAATTTCATCTCCCTACATAACCGTAAATTCTACTGCTATATTGCTTCCATACACCTCTAAAGCAGTATAACAGGTGTTCAATTATAGGAAGGATGTTCGAAATCCTCCATTTCGTTTTTAAGTAATTTCCCCCTATAGTAGTAGTTACTTCTAATAGCCAATTTCCACAAATGGGTGAAAAGCGAAGAAGGTATAATTTTCGGGACGTAAAATCTTAACAACTGTAATTACTAAAGTATCAAAAGTTTTTACTGCAATTATAGATTAGGTTGACGTTCCTCGTTTTATGTTAAAAGCAATAATATTTCGTTAAACAAAAAAAGAATATTTTTCGACTTTACATACGAGTACTGTGTACAAAAAGCACGAGAGAGAAGGAGAGCTAGGGGCTTCATGAATATTACAGATGTGTCTGACAAGCCACTGTTCACTGGGATAATTAAAGATTTATTGTTGCGATGGTACAATGACAGCCATGATGAAAAAATGCACTTGTCTACATTGATCTACACTTTTTTTGGGAGTAGTGTAGAGTTGCTGTATATTGGAAAATTTCTGCTGCTCTAATTTAGCGTTGACCACTGTGCTGATTTCTCGTATAGAGCACAGCAGAACGTTTTTATGTGTTGTGGAAAATAAATAAATTGTTCAAAACATAAATTGCTTTGTTATTGTGATAATAAAATGCTATATGACATGAATGAAACCCCAAAAGATATATTTACTAATTAATGTATTATGTTCCGCTGTCATTACTGTTAAAATTTAAATACTTATGAAAGACATACCGTAGAACATTCAAAACCATTTATGTTATACACTAACGACTCATCCAGTTTTTCGTGCTTTGTATACTGTATTATTGTTTCTGTGCAAATTAATGTAAATATTAACTGTAACAAATGCATGTTAGATAGGCTGTAGGTCTCAATAAAACTGTTTATCTATCTATTTATCTATCAATCTACTTATGAAAGACA
>JAQIWE010001750.1:0-14833 GCA_034698565.1 Campodea plusiochaeta
TTTTCCAGACCCCCAAATTACAGCAAAATTGTCGTAAAAGGGAAGTATGATACCTGGTTAGAAGTTGATATTCCCCTCTTATGGTGAATTTTAACTAAATTGATGGGGTCTGGAAAATAAGTTTAGATGAAAATTAAGTGAAAATTATGACATCTCCTGAACCTGAAATTTGAAGCTCTGCAACTTTGTCCACAGACAGGATGGTTGTTCCCTATTATTTTAAGAAATTTGGCATCACTGTAGGATTAGTTGTTGGTCCTACATCAAAACTGACTTTGTCATCTGAAAATTCCGAATTTTTACTACAAGTAAAAGTTATTTGGGTGGTGCGATCTTTCGTGGACACCCTGTATACAGGAAAATATGAAATATTGATTTTAAAGAGTCTTTCCTGCAAATGTTTAACTACTGTATTTAATATGCCATAGAAACTCATTAGAATATCTCGTTATTTAAACTGTGACTTTAATAAATACAGTATTTGTAGCACAAATAACTTTAGCAATAAGTTTTAATATTTGTATTTCTTCCATAGTGAATTATGGCGTAAGGAGAGCTCTCTACAACAGAACTTATCTACATTAAAAGATGAATTAAATCGTGCAGATCAATCACTCAGATCCATGGCAGGAAAGGTAAGTTTCAGAGAAATAATTTTAGCTTAGTGTATTATGAAAGGCATACGATGTGTAGTGATATGGTGTTTTTAATATTGTATGGACCAAAAGTATTTTTTAAGATTTTAATGTAATTTTAAATCACTGTTTTATCAGTCTACTCATATATTTTAGAAATACTGTATATTGTCTTTATTGTTACAATAAATTTGAAAAATATACAGTATTAATTTTCACTATAGTCCTTCCAAATTCTTACGGACTCAAACTGGTTATGTCTTTAAACTATTTTGACGGGTAAACCCATTGTTGGACACTTGTTTGGATAGTTCAAATTGTGTATTTTCTATACAATTTGCAGGTTTGTCAAGGAAAACAAATAAGTCAACAAAGGATTATCAATTGTTGGAATGTCAGAAACACCCTTGATGGGTTAATTGATTTGGGTCCGTAAGATTCTGGAAACACTATACTAAAAGCATACTCTTTGTTAGAGTAATATACCAACGTACTCGTATAGCTGCAGTAAAATATAATTAAAAAAAAATGAAGAGTCATTAAATTTCTTAAACACCACCCCCTATTCGTCAATATTATAATTACTCCACCAAGTGCCCTTGACACAAAATAAGTAAATAGACAAATAAAAAGTTTCCTTATTTCAAGAGTGCAGTCAAAAGTGTTTGAGTTTTCCTCTGCGTCCGCAAAGAACAGTTTTCCCGTAAATCCGCAACAACTGAGAAAACGTATATTCTTGTCAAGATGCCTTTGCGAAAAAGAATGGTTCTCGTTTTTGTCCTCTTTTACCCTTAGGAAGCAAGACGACAACAGACCGCTTGAGGTGGGCGTGGTAAAATGGGACAGAGGAAGAAAGAAAAAGGAACATTGGCATATCTAACGCATTTGATTCTAGAGATATCTTACAGTAGCAGCTTTCGCCATTCAAACGCTCATATTAGATCAATACTTACCATTGGATCAAAATTACAAAAGTTTTCTTAAATGGTGCTGGAGAAAAGGATCGTAGAGAAGAGTGGGTTTGATTTCGTTGTTTTGATGGGGTAGAGGAATGAATCAAGGGTTGTTGATCCTTTGACGGAAAAAGAGTTATTTGGTTACCACTATTGAACTTTCTGATTATTGTCATTTAGTACGAGGAAATCAGAGTTAATTTGTTACACATTTACAAGATTATAATAAGCGTTAATATTCTATGCCTTTTTAGTCTGTTTTTATTTACAGAACTTTGTATACTTATATCAGTACAATAAGTGATTCACTATGAAATCTGGTGTATTTCAAGATTCTGAGTTAACTACAGTGTATTAACAGCTCTTTGAACTCCAGTGTATTCTAACAAAACACTGTTATTTCACCAAGAGTGATAAGGTAAAAAATTTAGAAACAAGACACAATTAATAAAATTACAGATTCTTTAAATTAATAATTTCACTTCATTATAGTCAGGTATTCCTTGAGATTGCTAAATAATCTGAACAGTTTCAATATATGAACTACAGCGAAAGTAACTATTTGCAAAGCAGTGTCTTCTGTCAAAATTTGAAAATTTTGTATATCAGAACAAAAGTTCAACGTTGCTGATATAGTTTTCTCTTCTATCTAGTAACTCAGTAAGTAATTTAGAAAATTAGATGGTTATTCATCAAACAGATCATAAAATACATAACATTTGCTGCAATGCAGTAGATAGTACATTAGTATTCTTTCTGTCACATTACTGAAAATAGTAAAAAGTAGATTGTGTGATGGATTTTAATTAACGCTGTAATTATAATTTTGTTATCTGATGTCAGATATTTCTTTGCCTACACAATCAGCAAGATTTTCTTAGTAGTCACATAAGAAATTCTGAAATACAGAGTACGTAAGAATTTAAAATTTATAAACTGCCTTTCACAAAATGGTAATAACTCTTCCAAATTAATGTAAGTCGACTACCTAATAAGAGATTTTGAGATTACTTAATAATATTGTCCAATATCACAATTTTAATAGAGAAATAGAAAAAAACAATATATTAGAAAAAATCTAATATCAACTAATTTAAATTTCAAAAACATATTCTTTCTACCGTTCAACCCAGAACCCACATGAAACCATAGTGTTCTATACCCGCCCTAGTATTGCCACTATAACCTATTGTGACGAATACAAAGCGACCATCCTTGTTCCTTTTTCATTCTTTCTTTTCTCGTCCTACCTATCAACATCCAATCATTCTCAAACTCTTGAGAAAGAACATACGACAAATGTCCTACTGTCACTCTACAAATTCACAGCTTTTTCTTCTTCAACATCTTACCTTGGAGATTTTTTTTATTTTCTTAACCTGGTAGGATTATTGCAATCAGTAGGACCAGGAAGAGAAAAATTGGGGTGAAAGAATATAAAAATCATCTTTTATAACCGATTTGATGGAAATTGTCCTTTTAGATGTTGTTTTTAAGTTAAATATTAAATTCAAATTTCAATGGAGATTAAGTAAATTACATGTGAAGTCCAATTAATAGAATTTCATTAGGAAAACATTTACTTTTGAAAAATTGATTGCGAAGCAGTATGTCTTTTTTTAATATAACAAGAGTCACTAGAGTAAGATAATCCTCGTCCAGCAAAATAACATTAACCATTGGAAAGAAACTGAAAGTTTTTGAGACTATAGCAATAATTTAGCAAATGAAATTACTTTTTCGTTATCAAATACACTAGCTGAAACAGATTTTTGAGTAGGTCGTATTGTATAAAAGGATTATAACTTTCCCATTAACACGAAACTACACCCATTTCACTGGCTTTCCTACAGTATGTTTCATACAGTAATAAAATGAGTAGCAAATACAACTTCAAACAGTATTATTAATCTTAGCGGAAAAAAATGTCGTATGACATGTTGCAAAAATGTATTGCCGTGATAGATTCATTTTTCTAATTAAAAAAGTTATTTTTTTGTTATGTCAGCATTTTTCTGTACATAACTTCATCAAGAAAAATTGTACAAGATAAATCTAGTGTTATAATGTTTGAAGTAACAAATAAATTATATATGTTACAAAACTTTCGAAATAATAAGTATATGTGAGTACACTTTCAACGATTTTCGAGAAGAACATTTCAATCTCCACAGCACCCACGCACAATATTCCATGCTTAGTTTTCACTCAACTCAGAATGTCCTTTGATTATAATGAAATTTACAATATATATTAATAAACTTCCATTTCTAGCAGTTTCTTAGGTTAAGTGATTAAACTTGCAAATAAAATCTTCGTAAAACATTTGAAGTCTGTAAAGACTCAGAAAGCACACCATGAAAAGGATGTACAGAAGTAACTAAAATTTCCCCTATTTCTTGAGTAAATGTAATTCATTTCTTCTTGTGACCTTTTCTCTCCACTTCGCTCTCTAAATATTTGAATTCGCGATGCTTCTTTCACCTGGAGCGCAATAAACTCTGTTTACATACTTTATACATGGGTATACAGGAAGAAGACATTCTCAAAGGATAGTTCATATTCAGTAGAAAACCACAACTGTGATTGTAGCACACTTTTAAGCTCATTTAAATTCTTGGCATTTCTTGCTCAAATGGTTCAGCAGTGAAAGGCTTATTACTTGGGTTTCAGTTTGGTGATTTTCAGAAAAGAGAAATGATGTGTGTTTTATTAGCATTAAATAATCATTTTTATTAATAAATTTTTCTGAACTCTTTGCATTAAAGTAAAAATCTTATTTACATCGGCTGAAAT
Source organism: Campodea plusiochaeta (assembly GCA_034698565.1). Classification (NCBI taxonomy): domain Eukaryota; kingdom Metazoa; phylum Arthropoda; class Diplura; order Rhabdura; family Campodeidae; genus Campodea; species Campodea plusiochaeta. Next base: position 4,385 of record JAQIWE010001750.1, read on the forward strand.
TTAGTTACTATATAAGGACAGTTACATTTATATGACATGGATCTAGTACAGCAAGTCCATACCATCAGCAGTCAGAAAACGATAAGTCAAACTTGGGCTTTCGAGGCAAACTTGGTATTTCGAGTCAAACTTGTTTTTTCGAGGCAAGTGACGGAAGTCGAATCACGTTAAGTATGGTTTAGGTTTGCCTGATTGTCTGACCAAGTTCCATTTAAATGTTAACTGAAACTTCATATATCTACAATTATTTCTTCCACAACATGGAATATTATATTGTATCTAACCCAGTATTTTCATTAAATGTAGATTGGATGTAGACTATACTTTTTTCTGCTTTACCATGCTACATAAACTGATATACCATACACAAAAATTTATAGACAGCACTCACGCAAAATGCTTCTTTTATTAACATATTTAAATAATTGTACGCCTGTTGCATTCGCTTTGTGTGCTGTTATAAAGATTTGAGAGTTGGAGTCTTGAGACGTCCAAGTACGAACTACGCTTAAGAGAGTGAACAGAATATTAAAGTTTATATTTTCGTCATGAGACGTTTACTAATTGTTATGAGGGTCTTATTTCCACAAGTTTTAATTCTGGATTGCAGCGTTTTATGTTACACTAGGCTGAAACGTATTAAAAGCATGCTTTATTTGGTAGATGAATTTCTTTTTCCTTTAAAGTGTTGTCCTGAATCAAGGGTTTGTTTCAAGAGACCTCTGATTCACAGGTAGATGGGAAACAATACTTAAAGTTTATTCTGGATATTTCATCAAGGGAAATATATTGGTTTTGTCAGCCTAGTTATATGCAGCAACGTTAAAAATAGGATGACACAAAATTTCGCAATTTGTGCTTGAAAAATAATTTGAATTATTCATGTTCAAAGAGATGAGGATTGAATTTACCGTATTGACTGTCGAGTAATAAACAATGGTTTTCATAATTATATTTATATTACCTTAATAGAGTAAAACCGATGTTTCCCTTCTCCTTTTTGCGTAAATCTACCAGTAAGGCAGACTTTGAAAAATGTAGGATGGATTTTCCTTCTGAAATGCATATAGTATATCACCGAAAAAGTAATAGACAATATTGTTATTTCACAACTGCCGTTGATCGTTATTAGTTGCATTGAGATTGAATTATCCGAAAACCATTTCACAAAAATGATCCATTACTGTTATTGAAGGAGAAAATGTTTCAAGATGAAACTTTAGAATATCTCAATATTAGTAAGTGAATTTAAGTTACAAAATATTACATGAGAAGCTCACATCAATGCTATGACAATACTGGAAACAGAAAATTTAGGTTGAATCGTTAATTTTCTACTAACTGTGAAAAAAAAAATGTAAAAATTATTTAAACTGATACACAAAGTCATTTTCATTATCGCTAACTTCAACACAAACATTACCTATAAGAAAATTTGCACTTCTGAAATCAATACTACAGTATATAGTAAAAATTCTACTTAGAAGTCAGAAAGCAATTACCGTAGAACTATTCTATCTATAAAGTCATTTTCATCATTTTCAAACACAACTAATTAATTCTCACCTGAAAATGATGTGCTAAAACTAATAAGAAACTTCCGAATTACCTGTAACAAATATCAGCAATATGTCAAGACCATCTGTTCTATACTTAACATATTAGAAGGGAATTTACTTTCCCCCGTTCGGATCGAGAATTCTGTCTGAATGCTCTCTTTCTTCACAATTTGGATCACAACAGGGAAAATAGAGCCCCTACAGAGTAATTAGTTCCTCGGGAAAGAAGAAGAGCATTTCTTTTTATCAGATGAATCAGAAACGTACGGTTAGGGAGAAATCCACAGGCTCGAATCATTTTTGGAGCTTTTTTTTAATCCATACCACAATGCAATACGTTGTGTTTTTTTTTTTTAGTTTTATTGAATATTATTTTTCGGAGGGAATTAAAAGAGTATTGCTGCTTATATACATAAAAAACATTTATTATGGTTTTATATAAATATATAACTTACTTGGAGATTGAGAAACCAATTGGATTATTGTAGTTGTAATAAAGGGGTTTTGGAACCAAACACTTTTCTTTAAAAAAAAATGCAATATATTTCAGCACCTACGTGGTACCGTCAGAATAATAACAATAATAATCTTAAAATTCAATATGAAAGGCTCAATCCGGAAGTTTGGTTTCAAAACCTTTTTATTGCAACTGAGAACCAAGAAGAAGTTTCCATATATAACAATTGGATTATTATTGGTTTATTATTATACTCATTATATAAGAGTATATTATCAGTGTATCCAGGCAGTCATCACTCTTAGTTTTGACAGCACAACTTAAAATGTATTTTATACCAATCCTTTCACTTCTATGTTAATCTTTGAAAAGTTTCAAATCTTTAAGATTAATTTCAAATCTTTAAGATTAATTTCAAATCTTTAAGATTAATTTCAAATCAAACTTTTTCATGAATTAACGTTGAGACAAAATAACTTTTTACCAGAGATTTCCGAATTATTTTAATCGGATATTATTCCCCAATTTTATAGAAAAAAATAATGGAATAAATAAAAGTATTTGCATCTGAAACATGAACCAGTAATTATTTAACCACAAGAATTTAAGTCACAACTGTTGTAAAAATTCCCGCAGTAGTATAGTACTTTAATGTGATGTTTGGACAACTATGGTTATTTTTAGTGGTTTGAAATTTTTATTTTGAGCTTGGTATTTTCCATTGTCTTTATTCCTTCCTTTTAACATTCTTTTGTCCCTTATATGTCAGCTGCTCTGTGTTGTAATTTTCATTAGTGCTGCAGTGTACTTAGGGGAATATAATGAGATACTTTTCTTGCAGACACTGTCATGTATTATAGAACTCTTCAGGCAGGCAGACCTATATATATATACATATATTTCCTCATCTAGTTGAATTTTGATAGTTATATTGTTATCATTTAGAGGAGGTATTAGTAACAACTAATAAGTTGATTGACTTTGCCATTATAGAATTTTCATTTCGAAAAATAATAGTGATATAAATTATAGTACTTTAATATATAGATGGAAACTTCTTCTAGGTTCAATCATAATGTAGTTGTAATAAAGGGGTTTTGAAACCAAACACTTTTCAATATATTTCAGCACCTACGTGGTACCGTCACCAGGTAAATAGATTTACAAAAAATGTTAACAGGGAATATGAACAAAGGATAATAACAATGATAATCATAAAATTCAATATGAAAGGCTCAATTCAGAAGGGAATGCCATGCACCAGGAACTCCAAAGCCATCATCTTCATTCATCTTATTGTCGGAAGCTTGTAAAATATATCTTCCCTTATAAATGATATGACGGAGTTATAAGACTACAACCATCCCAATTGATGTCGTGATCTTCGTCCAAAGTGAATTTTATGATTATCATTGTTATTATTCTTTGTTCAATTTCTTATTAACATTTTTTGTAAATCTATTTGCCTGATGACGGTACCACGTAGGTGCTGAAATATATATATTTTTTTTAAGAAAAGTGTTTTGGTTTCAAAACCTCTTTATTACAACTATATAGTACTTTATCTCTTATTCCTCGTCTCCATGGGTTTAAAGTATTTTTTAATACAGAAATCTCCAACCTCTTTTTTACGAAACTATAAGGACGATTACTTTTCAATAGTTTTAAATATTTTATCTAAAATGAATATCTAAGAGATAGTACTATACAAACGAAATTTATTTGTATCCCTATATAATCATAAATTTCAGAATAAACAAATTCGTTTAACAATATATTAAAGATTTATGTGAATGCTTCATTGTTCCATCGATTTTACGATAGGTGATGATCCTTGAAAAGAAATCTATTGGTAAAAACACATAGTCAGAAAAATATAAATTTCATACTCATATTTTTATGCTTTTTTTTTTATCTAAATTTATTGTTACTATTAAATTTATTAGTATAATGTATTGTAAAGCAAACTTCAATATTATTATTTATTAGTCTTTAGAAAAATATTACCTCTAAGGCCAGAATGCTTAATAATATTAATTACACAAAACAAAATTCATTTCAACCAATTAATAGTGTAACTTCCAAAAAGCAATATTCTTAACACTTTCGGCAAAAATTTTAGAACTTAGGAAAAAAAGTTGTACATTAATTCATTATTATTACTTTTTTAATGAGTATTCAGCTGTAATTTAGAACAAAAATGAATCTGTCTTCGAAAACAGCAAAGAAACATTTTATCCAACACGTGTTCTAATTGCTTATTATTTTTTTACTGTTTATTACTTTAATGATTTAAGAGTAACATAGTTGCATGACAAGAGCTGAAGACAGTCTCTATTAAAAAAGGCGAGTGTATGCCTTCAGTGATAATTCAAAAAATATACATACTATCTAATAAGAAAAGGAAAATTTTATATCGGTATGAATTTACTGTAACTTTCTTTTTTGTATGTTATAAGTATTCATAGGTTCAACAGTTAATCACTTACAGAGATTTTAGTCAGAGTGAGAACATCAGGCTATGTAACATAAGTTCATTTTCAGTTTTACTCTTCATAATATGTACAATACTATAGAAATTCTTTGACTGAAAGTATATAATATTGGAATGTTGTGTAATCAGAGGTGAAGCTACTGGACTTTCGCTGGATCAGATACGAAAAATCATATTCTTGAATATTGTTCCTCTTTCCGATCATTGAAATTCGACTGTTGATAAAATGAACAATTCAAATACCATTGTTGACTAAAATAATGAAACTTTATGGACTTAAATATTTTTAAATTGGTTATATTTAAACTCAACCATACTAGTCCTATACTCATTTTTAATTTAGTATCACTATTATAAATACAATATAATTATTCATCATTTATGACTTATTCATGAATACACAACATAATCATATTCACAATAATATTAAGATTGGTATAAGATGAATGATTTTTATTACATTATTTTACGAAGTAATAATAGTGCCATAAACTCATATAATTAACTCGTCAAGCTAACTCGTAAGTGTAAATATTCATTTTATGATTTTTTTTTTAAATCTGTTCGCTCAAATACATCACAATATAGTAATAATAATAAAAAAAACAGTAAGAATTTCGAGGGGTTGCGTACTTGCGAAACCAGTATACAAGGTCTCGCGAAATCAACTTATCTGCGAAATTTAACTTATCTTCGAAACTTAGAATAGAAAAACAATTTACTAACAATAAGTTTACGCTATTAAAATTAGCACACAAAAATTCCACTACTACTTCCACATAATATAATAATTTATTTTGAGACACTTTTACCAACAGAGTTATAAAATTCACAGTTACTCTAGATTGTTGTCATAGCTCTACATAAAGGAGGGAGAAAATTGAGTAATAAACGTATAATCTATTAGGAAGCAACATCAGTGTGCTAAAATATTAAAATGAGATAAATCTAAAAAAAAAAAAAAGTTTTTTTACTATAGTATACTGGACTCCAACAACACTGTTGGTCATATATCCCTCAATCGTCTTCCTTTGCTTCTGTGGGTGATCGCCGTTAACATGGAAGAAAGAAGGACGGGTATACTGTTTGGTAGACTAAATGAAATTTTTGGGATTTTCTTGACTGCAAATTCAATCTAATCCCTGGCAAATATTCTCAAGATGTTACTGAAAATTTGGATGGTGAGGTGTCAATTTCACTATTCTTGTAAAAATTCATTTATAAGTAAGAAAAGTTATTTTTAAATTTTAGTTTATTTTAACTTTGATATTCAAATAATATTATAATGTATATTTTATTTAAACTGAGGTCATAATCTATCTAATATGAAATAGATAACTTAACTATATTGATATATTGGACATTGATGTTTCTGTAAAACATAAAATATTTTCTAACAATAAACATGTGGAGACATCTATTATCGTTTCTTATAGTTAAATAGTAAATTTCATAATATTCATTCCTGAATATGGTATTTAATATGTAAAGTTATAAGCAACAAATTTTATACTTAAAGTATGCAGTTTCTTGACGGTCGTCTTTTTAGGTCAATGAATATTTGGCAAACTATATTATATTAATCAAAATAAAGAGAAAACTTGCAACCTGCTTCCTGTTATATTATATTTTGTATATTGTGAAGAGGGTGCTATACATTCATTATATATGTAACTATATGTGACTGTAGAGGCGAGTAGAGGGAAAAAACATGTATGTTTTAGCATTATACAGTATAAGAGAGACAATATATCTTAGCATTACACAGTACAAGAGAGACGGAATGTCTTAGCATTATACAGTACAAGAGAGACAGTATGTCTTAACAGTATACAGTACAAGAGAGACGGAATGTCTTAGCATTATACAGTACAAGAGAGACGGTATGTCTTAACATTATAAAAGAGACCTTAACGTAAGAAAGGTGTTGGTTATTTAATATTTTATTCGATTATTGTATGTAGTGTGAATTTTAATAAAAAATTTAGGTATATCTCCCTTTAAAAAACACCCTATCTGCAGAATTTATAACAGTGCTGCGTTCCTCTGATTTCCAGTCAGTTTACCATGCAGATCACACTCAAATTTTGATATTAGGAAAAAAATTCTTTAACTAGTATACTGTGTATTCTATATCAAATGAAAATTCAAAATTTTGTATGTTGTGAGATAAATAGAACTGCGTTGCGTAGACTAGAAATATAAATTCTGAAGTTTATAAAGTATAATCTCCTGTTCAAGGCGAGCATTTACAGAGGTATATGGAGTCCATTACTGTAAATTTCCTAAAATATTTTTTTCTACTAAAGCGATACTGTAGCTGTATACTCGTATGTCAAATTTATAAAGCAACCTTCATTACAGTTTTTCATATTTACCACAGCTGTAATAATTTGCATCTGCTCCACGCCAGACTCGAACCCAGTTCCCAGCAGTATTTTTCAATTGCTTTTCATACCAAACTGATTTATTTTTCTTTCTCACACATCTATGCCAGTCTTTACATATTTCTTCTCATGCTTCAAATCAGATATTGACAAACAGTCAACCTAAACGAAAATTTCTCAAGTATAGGCCGTCATTCACTTTTTCACGTTTATACAGCAAAGCAAAAAAGTTTTCTCTTTTTACTACTACTGTATGTTGGTATAAAAGGAAAATCATAAAGAAAAAATGGAACGCTTGGAACGCATTTACTACGTCAACTCTTTTACTTTTGGAGTAAATGGAAGTCTCTTGTTTTCTTCCTCAACAATTTCATGTTACTATGGACTGTTGGAGAAGTTATAGAAGTTTTTACTCATAGATCACTTTGGAGATCTTTTCGTTTTTATGGTATTCTTATAGTACGCTAGGCTCATAATCGGATGGTAAGGTTCTAACACATTTCATCCATTATTTTAAGCTGAGTGAAAGTTTTGAAGCAACTTAAAACATTCATTTGATGGAAAGTTATTGCAAGTTCTACTCACGAATTCAATTGAAATGATGAAAACTGCTTAATATACTCGTATTTTCTTCCAAAAAGCTACTGTCGTATCCAAACATTAGTGATTATACGAATTTATTATGAACGGTCTAACTATTTTAATACTGCACAGTATATGTAGACCCTACTAGCAGTTTTTATACCAGACCTTCTCCAAAATATTCTCTGTTAAACCTGTGTTTTTTCCAGCGGAAGCCATCTTTTCCAACACTCATATCCCGTTTCACTTTCTTTGTTCTCTATTGTACTCACTTTCCCTAGAGACCAATAAGTTGTGTTGGAAAATATGGCTTCCCGCAGGAAAAAAATACCGTTTGTTTATCATAGTCGTTTTGTTTCACTTTCACATAATATAAAATAATAAACACTGTCTTCGAATAAACAAATTTATTGTAACCCATTCTGTCTTGGGCATAATGAGCTACTATGTACTACCATGGTATTATTTTACGAGTTTCAGAAATGCGATTCTCAGAAAATAGAAGATACTAAGTCTATTTTTGTGTAACCTCATTTTAGAAAGTGGCAAAAAAGAACTGGAATAACTTCAAAGTATAATTTTGGAAATAATGTATCCACTAACGGTAAAAGGACTTTTTTTTTAGTTTTTTATGTTTTTGTTATTCCAAACTTTCAGAATATCACAGAAATTACATTTCCATATTGATGCCAGACAAAATTTCGTGACAGAAAATAATAATGGAAGTATTTTTCTTTGGGGCTTTGTACAAGATTTTTATCCAATGAAAAGCCAAAAAATATAAGGTTACAGGTATGATGCTTAATGAACTTGTTGAACATAATTTATCAATTAAAACTAAATTGTAAGTCATAATATTGTATAGTTAACTTTTAAATAAATAATCTTTATTTGAAATCACAATCATTTCACACAAACGTAAACTTAACCTGCCCTAACAATACACAAAACAACCTCATTACTAAATAAAGAGGAAAACTGACAAGTTACATGCTGTAGCAATTAAATTTGTAAAGTAACTTACCGCACTCTACATCCAAAAGACCTGTAGGCCTTTTATTTCTCCTAGTTTTCCGTAAAAGCAGAAAATCTTTCCAAAACATCTGCTTTCATATTTTATATGTCACTTGCAAATGACATAAACAAGTTTAAAAAAAATCTTTTTCAAGTTTTAGATTGACATGGAAAAGCGGGAATGCAAAAAGACATAGGGCAATGGTCTTGCTGTTTTACGAGACTAGAACAAAATATTTTTATTAATTGCTCTAAAAATGGTAAAGTATTAATCATGATTTAAGTAACTGTAATTACTGATGTTTAACTGATTGATTTGTATTGTACTGCCTGATATATTATTTCCAGTAACATTTTAGTTTTCAGTATTCATAAACTAGCAAAAAGTTTTCACCTATTTCTACTACTGAAGTTTCCATGAGAGATAGCAAACCAGCAAGTAATAAATTATTTGTTTGTCAGAATTGTGTAGATATAGTTCAGTTAATTGCATAATTTATCTGATTTATGTAATTGCAATTGAAAACTTGAAAAAAAAAAGCTGCTTGTAGTTGATATTTATTATTTGAAATATTTGACCTCTTGTAAATTATTATTCAGGTTATTTTACACGCTTCAATGAAAGAAAAATATTTTTTATTTTGAAATCATTAATATTAATTTATCGAACTCATAAAATATTGTTTGGAACTGGATTTACATAACATTTTTCATGTGTACACATTTGTATCATTAATTAAAATGAACCATAATGAAATAAATCGACCTGATGGAGCATGAAAGGAAATAATTGTACCACAGAAAAACACATTCATTTCCTGAAATTCAAGAGAATAATGAATGTACCCTATATATTGTACTTAACCAAGCAATATTTTATCCAGACTGAAGACAACATCGTGAATTTCTAAATAGTTGTATTATACACATGCAAAGTGTTCACACATGACAGTTTCCTAATGAATCTGTTCGTGTTAAATGCTTTCTATACATTGTTAGGTAGAGACCGATGTTGTTTTAAATGTGCATTCTTTTGAGACCTTCTATTCACAGCATGAGAAGTCACGTGGTAGTCAACTAGGGTGCCGAAACGATATGATTTATTTGGCATGAATCGCATTTGACGTTCATGCATGCAGCTTGGGAAAGTAAGTAGAGATAGGAATAATAGGTATTTTTCTTTCTTTTGAATTATGATAGACTTGTGAGACAATGATTTTTTGTGGTATGATTAACGCTCTGTGGAAATCTTTATGCACGTTTGTGTTAAATAGAACATCTTTATTTTTTAATGAAGCTGTTGGATTCTGTAGATGAATTCGTAATGTGTTATGGAGGATGGCAATTTTTTTTATTTTGATTCAGTAATAATAAGTTTAAAAACTGAAAATGATGTTCGATCAGGAGTTTCTGTTTTTCAAAGGCACATTTCTCATCATTGATAATAATTTAAATAAGATCTGCAAAATAATAATAATAGTTTTAAAACATGATATTTGTACATGAGAATATCAAGAAGAACGACGACTTTTATGCTATTTGTCTCGAACAAGTCATAGAAAAATAGAATAAATTTTATTAACTATGTGTTATTTTTTGCTATAATTTTATTTTTATAAATAAGTTTTGATGCGTTCTGGTGTTGAAATGTAACCAGCAAACTTAATTTATTAATCAACATTTATTATCGCCTGAAATTTCATTTTATTGTATTTCTGTTAACAATTTATTCTACATTTCTACTGATATTATTCAATACTGCATAATTATATTATATATGTTAATTTCTCTTATTCTCTTAATATTCTGCTGTGTTACTCTTTTGTGAAGCAAGTTCCATTCTTGACGTAAGGAAGGTTGTCTAACTTTTTTATTCTTCATAATAATAATAATAATAATAAAGTTTATTGTCCCAACATAAGTACAGATACATAGATCCAATAGAGACATTTACGC